>BQNB010123860.1:0-20028 GCA_026074375.1 Tanacetum coccineum
TAGCCTTTGCTTCTTACATGGGATTCATAGTCTATCAGATGGATGTGAAAAGTACCTTCCTGTATGGCAAAATTGATGAACCTCTAAGTTTTGTAGATCCTAAGTATCCTAAGAAGGTCTACAAAGTAGAGAAAGCTCTCTATGGTTTACACCAAGCTCCCTGAGCCTGGTATGCTACTGTATCTACTTTCTTGTTAAAGAATAGATACAGAAGAGGAACTATTGACAAGACTCTTTTCATTAAGAAGGACAAACATGATATCATATTAGTACAAGTTTATGTTGATGATATCATCTTTGGGTCTACAAAGAAATCTTGGTGTGATGAATTTGAGGCATTAATGAAGAGTAGATTTCAGATGAGTTATATGGGAGAACTCACTTTCTTTCTTGGATTACAAGTCAAACAGAAAGCAGATGATATCTTCATAAGTCAGGATAAATATGTTGCAGAAATCCTGAAGAAGTTTGACTTTGTCAATGTTAAGACTGCTAGTACACCAATTGAGACCCATAAGCCTTTAGTCAAGGATAATGAGAGTACAATATGCATTGTCAAGAATCTAGTATATCACTCCAAAACAAAGCATATTGCCATTAGGCATCACTTCATCAGTGATGCTTATGAGAAAAAACTTATACAGGTGCTTAAAATCCACACTGATGATAATGTAGCAGATCTTTTAACCAAGGCATTTGGTGTAAGTAGGTTCTAGTTTTTGGTTGTTGCTATTGGAATGATCAATCCATAAGCTGCATTAGTTAAGGGGATGCAATATGATTTGTTGTATAGTTTGTATGAACTGTTCAGTGTGCAGAAGCATTTTTAACCATTGGTGATGAATTTCAAGAAGTTCATTGGGTTTCAATAGTCCTTGGGAAGAGATAAAGAAGGTATTGAAGTATTGTTGTTGCCAAACTTGTTTATTTTTTTTATTGGCACAAGTTAGTACCGACAGTGCAAAGTTAGTACCGTTGGGAAAGTTAGTACCGCTATAGAGACGTTGAAGAAAATACCGCCAAGGGTACAAAGTGTAACTTGAAACGGTTTCATTGATTTTAGGTCTGCTAAACCTATATAAACCCATCTCAATTGCATGCTTCCCTTACGTAATCACTCTTACATATTTTCTTTAATACAAGCCCTAATTTCTCTCTCAACCGATGATCAATACTTTAACCACCATGGCTCTTCTTGAATCGTGCCCTAAGCACAATATGGTCACTTATTTAGAAAAGACTGACGGCAATGCAGAGTTTCATGAAGTTATTGATTTTCTTGCGCGAAGCTCCATTCATCATGCTCTTACTGTAAGTCTAGTAGTCTCTACCACATTTGTTGAACAATTTTGGATGTCTGCTAAATCTAAAATAATCAACAATGTCAGGTACATTACTGCCAAAGTAGCTGACAAGCCTGTATCTATCTCTGAAGCATCAATAAGAAGTGATCTTCTTTTTGATGATGCTGATGGGATAGACTCACTCCCTAATCAGGCTATATTTGATGCTATACAACTCATGGGTTATGAGGGGGATTTAACTGTGTTAACATTTAACAAAGCTTTGTTTTCACCCCAATGGAGGTTTCTATTTCATACAATGAATCATTGTATTAGCTCAAAAAGCACCTCTTGGGATCAAATTCCCACTAACATTGCCACTGCTGTTATTTGTTTAACATCTAATCAGAAATATAATTTTTCTAAATTAATTTTTGATGGTATGCTTAGACATTTAGATGCAAAGAAGAAGTTTGTAATGTATCCACGTTTTATTTCAATCTTTTTGGATAAACAGCTAGTGAATGTACCAGTACCTTTAGATCATTTTCCTGTAAATGCTTTGACAAGTAAAGTTTTCTCCTTTATGGTTAAAAAGGGTAAACATTTTTCGGGGAAAGTCACACCTTTATTTGCTTCTATGTTGGTACAACCAACTGAGGATGAGGGTGCTACTTCAGAAAGATCATCTGAACCACAGCCTACACCCTCTCTTCCTCACCCAAGTGAAGCCAATATTGAGCCTCAGTCTGACCCATCACCTAGACCTTCACCTACTCCCTAATACCATTCCTGATTTCCTATTCCAGGAAGTTCTGGTGGAGGAATCTTGGAGGTCTTTAACATACACGTGTTAAAATACTTTCAGGGAATAAGGGTGACATGACACTCCAAAGTGTCTATGATATTTGTATCTCCTTGTGTACACAGGTTTCAGATCAAGCCAAGGAAATTCTAAAATTGAAGGCACAGATGAAGAAGCTCAAGAAGCAAGCCAAACCTGTTATCACACACCACAGAGCATGGGTGAAGAGTGTCTCCTTACAACAAAGATTGACAGGAAAGAGATCCTTAAAGAAAAACTGGATGCAAAAGGAGAATGTATCCAAACAGGGGAGGAAGTCTGCCAAAGGTAAACATACAGTCCATAAAGATCCACTATTTGATGAGATTCCTGAAGATTCATTGGACTATATGGAGACTGAGGATGCTCAAGATGTGGGGAGGACAGCGATGTAGTGGATGAAGAGATGGAAGAAGAGAATGCTGAAAGATCTACTTTGTAATGAAGATGTACTTTGTACTGTCAACAAAAAGGTTAGTACTGATAGGAGAAATGTTAGTACTGACAGACCAATAGTTAGTACGACAGATCCTAAAGTTAGTACCGACAAGAAGAAAGATAGTACCGAAGAGCTAATGAAAGTTGATTGATCATACTGAATAAGGAAGTGCTACTCAAACTACTCAACCACCTACTTCTACAATATTTGTAGATGATGAAACAATAGCTACGGTTCTTCTCAACATGAGTCAAGCCAAAGCAGTTTCAGATGAGAAGGGAGAAAGGGTCCCCCCCCCCCCCCCCCCCCCCGGGCTGTGAGCTTAAGGATATTGAAGAGAATGAAAGACCTAGGCATACTTCAACAAGATCATTTTTGACAATTAAAGCCTCTCAAAGATTGATCCAAAAGGACAAAGGGAAAAGAAGAAAAAATAGTAAGAGGGAAGATGAATCTGATAGTGAATCTGATGTATTCCTGAAGTGAGAAGGAATGTTTTTAAACAAGCTTGCCAGTGATGAGAAATGACTTGGAAAAGTACAAGGAATGGGAAGGTGAAGAGGAAAATAAGTAAAAGATTATGCCGAAGAAGGAGCTTACCAATGATGCTTCTCATTAAAAATTTATGATGGCATAAGGCAAGAATTGAGGCTGATAGACTTCTTGCTGAAGAAGCTTCAGAAGAGGAAAGAGAGCAATTTACAATAGAAAGCGAAGAGGAAGAGGAGAAAAAAATAAAAAAAAAAAAAAAGAGCTAATTTCCATTCATGACCAATTGCTGCTCAAGAAAATTACTTGCTCAACAAAGATTAGAAGCTATTCGGAACAGGACCACCTACAAGAATCAATTGCAGAACATTAAAATGATAACAACTGAAGCATGTAGGAAACTTACAAGCATTCTGATTTGAAAAAAATCCAGAAGCTTGAGAAAAATACAAGCTCTGTAAGAAAAGGATTAAGAGGTCAGTATGAAGATTCCATTTCTTATTGGGTCTGATTGAAGATGAAAGGACTGATAAAAAGATGAATGAAAAAGGAATTGATTTCTGCTTAAAGAAATTGAAAGATGTCAGGGTGAGGATAAGAAGAGAATAGGTACTAAGAAAGAAAAGGGAGGTCATATTCAAAAATGATTGCAAGAAAAAAGGCAAGAAAAAAAATCTGATGTTGACAGTGATGATGAACATAAAAAATGCCTGAAGATTGTTACATTTGAGAGTATCTTAGACAGTGAGATAATGGAGAAGAAATCAGTTATTGCTAGATTAAACAAGGTATCATCACCAGATGGAGATTATCTTGTTATCTACAGAGCCAATGGGAATTTCAGGGCTTTCAACTATCTCATGGAGGTACTTCATATCTTTGATAGGCAAGATCTATTTCATTTGTATGACTTGATGAGGGAGCAGTTCTCAGAAGTTACATTAGATGGATTTGTATTGATTCTTTAGGGAGACTTGAAGATAATGATGGAATCCTCAACAGAAGGAAATGTGCAAGGTGACTTCTGGAGTGGACAACAAGATTGGAAGATTGTCACATGGAGGTTGTATGAATCATGTGGAGTCTGCATACTGGAATTTGAGGATGGTATAGTTATTCATATGTTGGTTGAAAGAAGATATCCTCTTTCTAAAGATTTATTGTAAAGGATACTTGATCTTAGTTTGGAAGTTGAAAGAGAAAGTTCTGTTGCTCTTGATTTGATAAGATTTATTAAGCAACGGATAGATGAAGAATAATGCTATGAATGGAATTGAGAAGGGTTTGAGTGTTGTCTAACCACCACACAACAAATGGTCATCAGTTCACCATGCTTAACAGGCATAAGAACTGGCTAGTCCATAAGCAAACGGCTTGTGGTAAAGACTTCTCAAATCCGTTTATGGTTGACAATTTACCAAAAATTGTAGGGTTTTCAACTCACATTGCTTCATGGTGAAGAGTTGGCTAGTCCAAGATCAAACAGTTCTTGGTAAAGACTAATCAAATCTGTTGATAGCTGATAGTTTGCTAAAAACTATATGGTTTATCAATGCACCATGTTATGGCAATGAAGCATTGGCTAGTCCAAAGCAAACGGTATTTGGTAAGATAAATCAATTTCCGTTGATGGTTGACTGTTTACCAAAAAACTGTATGGTAATTTTCTAAACAATGTTTTTCAAAATTAATAAAAGACGTTAACTATACCAGAGCAAACGCGCTATGGTAAAGGAACATCAAATCCGTTATGTGCTTGGTACTGTTTGCCCAAAAACTACAAAGCCAACTTAGTTGGATTGTTGCTGAAAAGATGTTGATGTGTTGCTGAAAAGACAAAGTTGCTGCTGAAGATGGATAGTGTTTAAAAGATCAAGAAATGTTAAAGTGTTTGGATACATCCTCTATGAGCTTAAGAAGATAAATCTAAAGAAACATGAAGTTAAAAGAGTTCAACATTCATGTTTAAGGGAGGATTATTGGGAATTACGTTTTCCTAACTTAGTACCGTTAGTAATAATAGTTAGTACTGATAGTTATAGTTAGTACTGACAATACAAAATGTTAAGTACTGATCAGTTAGTTAGTACCGGGTAGTGAAATTAGTTTGTAGTTTAAAGTGATATGTATGAGATATTTTGGGAAAAGATATGTATTATCTTTTACGCATTTTGTAAGCCTGTTAGGGTTTATCCTTGGTTTATAAAAGGATCCCTCTTGGCATAGTTAGAGACACGAGCTCAATATATCTCATACAAATCATATCTCATAGTTAGTAATTTGTAATCACTAAAAGCAGATTAATAGAAATTATTATTTAGTTTTTACATTGATTCTTATTGAGTACTTGTGTTAGATCTCCCGCATTAGCACAAAGTATTCATAGTCAGTGTTTCTATATAGTCAAACTGTATTTATACATCTTGGCTATCATCCTTAATAGGTTGCAGAGATCTATTCAGTTTGGGACTCACAATATATACAATGGATATAGGAGGACCATCCTTTACTCCTCTTCTCCGTCCTGAAGACATTTAAGGGATTTTGGAGACATACTCTTTATACCAAGATACGGGAGTAAAAATTTGAACCGCTCTCTTGGTAATGCTTTGGTGAATATATCCGTGAGCTGATAATCCATCGTCACGAAGTACAATTCAACCACGCCTTTCTCAACTTGCTCTCTTATAAAATGGTGTATTCGTTTGTCCAATGTGCTTGAGACCGGGAATATGTGGGGACCATTATTGCAGCAGAAAGCAATGGCACTGCGATTGTCACAATACAAATGAATCATATGGAAGACAAAGCCGTAGTCTGTAAGCTATGATCTCATCCAAAGTATCTGAGCACAACATCCAGACATGGAAATGTATTCAGACTCTATTGTTGAGATTGCAGTGCTCTTCTGTTTCTTTGATGACCAGCTGACTAATTTATCTCTAAGGAACTAAGCACTTCCTGACGTACTTCTTAATGTGTCTTGACAAACTGCATGATCTGCATCTGCATAGGCCGTTAGTGCCATAGCGGTGTCTTTCGGATACCAAATACCCCAATTAATGGTTCCTCTGAGATACCGAAAGACTCGTTTAAGTGCTTCAAGGTGCTTTTTGGTAGGCGAAGCCTGATACCTAGCACACATGCATACAACGAATACAAGGTCGGGTCTGCTGGCAGTGAGATACATTAAGGAGCCGACCATACTACGAAATCGAGTTTGGTCAACTGAATCCATAAGGGGCTGATAAGTGTTATGTCGATCCTCCATGGGTGTATCAACACAGGTCACACGAATACAATCATAAATTTCTTTAATTTATCAAGAGCAAATTTTGATTGATTAATAAAAATGCCTCTGGGATTTTGAGAAACTTGTAAACCTAAGAAAAAAGACATTTGTCCAATCATTGACATTTTAAATTTAGCACTTGCGAGGTCTTGAATATAGGATCAATAAGCAATATAGTGTATAGTCTAGAGAGAGAAAGTAGAGAGAGAAAGAGGGAGGAGGAGGATTAGAGAAAAGATTAGAATGAGATTAAGAAACACCTAGAAACATACCTCACAAATGAGGTGGTGGAGGGGTATTTATACCCAATTACAATATGAGCATGGAGCCCTTGTCTTTTAGACTTTTACCATTTAGCCCCTTTGTCTTTTAGACTTTAATGATTTAGCCAGGTCTTGTGACTTTATTTTAGTCACAAGCCTTTCACTTACCCTATTACACAATATTATTATTCTATTTATTACAAGACTTTTATCTCAATAAGATCGTCACTTTTATCAATCCTAACAATCTTCCCCCAAGGGACGATCATTGAGATCTCTCTTTGATTGCATTAATGATCATCATTTTCTTATTCGTAACAATCATCCCCTAAAGGTATATCATTGGGATTGTCCTCTTATGACTTTGGTACATGTGAACTTTAATACTTGTTTGTCTTGAGTCTTGTTGTGAATAGTGGTCTTGTTTCAATCATGCTCTTGTGATCTTGATCTTTATCTTTTCATTATGCTTTTTTTCTTTGCCTTTGAGATCTTTTCATATCATCATTCTTTACCGTGAATCCATCTTGATTTATCTTTTGAAGCTTCTAACCAACATATTCATACTTTCTTAACATCTTACAATCTTCCTCATGTAGAACCTTTGTCTTGATCAATAACTTGATGATTTGAGGAAGTTCTTGGTTTATCAGAGTTGCGGAAGTGTATTTTGAAAAACATAAAAAAAAACTTTTTTGAGTCATGAGAATGAAGGTATGAATTACGACGGTGTTCTTGCTTCTGAAAGGTAGAGATGTTGTTGATGTTCTTCCCCCTAATTGCTTCCCCCCAAATAAACAACCATTCGTATGCACATACTTCACATTTCTTCCCCCTAATTGTTGCACTCTATCGAAATATTCAGTTGAAATTCTCTTCCCCATGATAGAATTTGATACATAAAACATAATCATAATCTTGTTACGCATGAATATTCGATAGTGAAGTCATGTGTGGAGTGCGGTCTAAGCATGAGAGTCAACTACTAAACTTCAATTCTAACAATCTCCCCTTATCAATATTGTGACATCATAAGTAACCTTGGTAATCCAACACTTCACTTGAATAAATCAAGGAAATGTTGTTTGTGTTTTTAAAAACACAATTTCGAAAAAAAAAACACGATAACTATAGTCAACTTAGTTTACTAGTTAACACTATTTGAATCATTAAAACAATCATTTTCAATTAGTGACCAATACGTTCCACACGTTGGCTTGATGTTAGCACTAGTAGGATTTCCATTCATCATTGTGAATACTTTACTTAAGTATCACTATTGAATGTTCCGCGCAATGTCACAAAGACATGCAATGTCACATAGGACATATAAGCGACTCTTGTACCTTTTGTATCAATGATGTTTAATACAAATGTGCTTTTGTTGTCCTATGTAGTTTATGTGATTTTGATCTCTTTTGGGCTTCTAGATTCATAAGTAGCTTTTTGGTTTTAGTGATAAGGAGGCTGAGCAGGTACTGCACCTTTTCAATAATTAACAAACTCGGAGTGACCCCGATGTCAATAGACTTATTGGGCTTCTTCAAATTTCGAGTGACAATGAAACAACTGTATTTATACATGTTGGCTATCACCCTTAGCAGGCTGTAAAGATCTGTTCAGTTTGGGACTCACATCTTTCTTCAATACCAAATATCATCTTTGTGATATTCGATAGATTATATATTAACCTGGTTTCTGCCTAATGTTTGTGGAGGGATTCTTTCTTTTCACCCTTTAGACGTCATTTGTTTTTCATTCTTCAACCCCTTCAATGTCCACCAAGACGTCATTACTATCATCATGTTGTGATTGTTCCGATGATAGCTCATCCCTTAGTTGACATTATTCCCATTCACATTCAACTCCATCATACTTAAGGACTTCTATTC
Source organism: Tanacetum coccineum (assembly GCA_026074375.1). Classification (NCBI taxonomy): domain Eukaryota; kingdom Viridiplantae; phylum Streptophyta; class Magnoliopsida; order Asterales; family Asteraceae; genus Tanacetum; species Tanacetum coccineum. The sequence continues at coordinate 8,503 of BQNB010123860.1, forward strand.
TATTTATTTGGAATGTCCCTAGGTAGATCCCTCCAGTTCTGGTTGGATCATGGGATAATACCTAACCTTACCACCTTATTCCTTCTTATCATCGTGAGCTAGTTGGTTGTTGGGTATTTAAGATCGAAACCATAAAACCATTTAAAAATCAATCAAAGTGTTTGATATAAATCAAAACATGTAACACTTTAAAACTTTCACTTTTGAGAAATACCCCCCCTACACATGTGCATCGATATTCAAAATTATTTTGCACATGGAGGAAAGAGTTGATTGCACTTTGAGTCTTTTAGATCACTTTGTTATTCCACACACTTAAGCATTTATCTTTCTTGATCACATTTTAATCCAATTTTCTCCCCCTTAAAAATAGCATACCATATGATATTTTTTGATATCAATAGATTAAAATAGCTATATGAGATTTTGAAAACACATGGGAGAAAACGAATATAGCATGATTATGATTTGGAACCTTTCTGAATGTTCTAAACAAATTTGAAAAATAGTCGCTTCAAAGTATGTCGATTTCTAAAATGTATGGTCAGTAGATTGCTCACTCCTCATCCTGTTAATTTCAGGAAACAGTCGTAACCGGACACAATCTTCACCATTTGCACACTTATCGATATAAACACACTTAACAACAACTACTTTTAAATCGATTATTATTCATTTGTTCAAAACATTTTCCTTTATACTCCCCCTAAAAAATATATCAAATGATTGAATAAGAAAGGGAGTGTTGAACACATAATTTGAAAGATTTAGAAAAATCTTTTTGAATAACTCTTGAAAATTTGTGTTCAAACTTTTGTATACCATTTTTGTAACACCCCCAAATTAGGTCGCAGCAGAATAAGGGTCCGGGGCGTGTTACTTCTCAGATCAATAACACAAGATAATATAAGAACGACCAAAAAGTCGTTTAAAACTGATACATTGGATTTAATAAAGTATGTGTTACAAAAGCCCGAAGCTTTACTTGTTTACTTGTTACAAACCATTTTGGTGAGCAAACTTTTGAAACATTTTTGAAAATCTTTTTTTTTAAAAAGATGAATAAATTTTTGTCAAAACAAGAAGATTTCTCTTCTTTTTAAGGTAAATCGCACTGAAACGTACACTTCCCTTTTATTTGAAGACCGGGTTGCAATCTGACATTTGATTACAAACCATTGACTTGAGCTACAAAACTTTAAATGTTTTATTTGAATAGCTCAAGACCGAAAAGATTTCTTTTTCGTTGTTTTAAGTATAATGCACTGAAACGTACATTTCTGTTATTTAAGCACGGGTTGCAATGATATATGATTACAAACCATTGACTTGAGCTACAAAACTTTGATTTTTTATTGAATAGCTCAAGACCGAAAGATTTCTCTTTACTTTGTTAAGGATAAATGCATCAAAAACATACCATTTTCCTTTTATTTAATGCAGGTTGACCATCTGGCATTTGATTACAAATCAATGATTTGAGATACAAAACTTTGAATGTTTTATTTGAATAGCTCAAGGACCGAAAGATTTCTCTTTTTGTTGTTAAGCTAATGTAACTGAAACGTATATTTTCCTTTTATTTAAAGCACGGGTTGCAATCTGATATATGATTACAAACCATTGACTTGAGCTACAAAACTTTGAATGTTTTATTTGAATAGCTCAAGGATCCGAACTGATTTCTCTTTTCGAGTTAAGGATAAATGCACTGAAACGTACATTTTCCTTTTATTTAAAGCTCGGGTTGCAATCTGAAATATGATTACAAGCCATTGACATCGAATTTAGACAACAACTTTTTGGAACCCATTTAAGCAGGTGCTAACGGGTTTACCAAATTTTGAAAACTAATTGAAAGTTGTGTCAAGTCGATGTAAAGATGTTGAGTTCCAACGAGGGCTTGAAAAAAACTGGCTTGTTTCATTTAAAAACAGCTCCGTGGATATCAAAGAGATTTAAAATTCTCTTGATATTCATTGAGTTTTGAAAAAAAAAAAAAAACTCGATGTTTCAAAAGGGTTTTAAATCTTGTTGACGAAAAAGATTTCCATTTGTTAATGTCATTTGATGAAACATCCTGAAAATTTGTTTCGTTTGAAACTCTTCCTTTCTTGTTGATGGTTGAAGCAAAGTCATTCTTGTTTTGCATTGAAAGCATTTATGATTTGGAATATTTGAAAGATTTCGAATGACTTTGCTTTGGCCTCCCACACTTGTTTTACCGGTGTAAAACGAGAGTGTGGAGTAACAAAAACGTGTCGAAGCAGAGTCATTCTTGTTTTGCATCGAAAGCATTTCTGATTTGAAATATTTCGAATGACTTTGCTTTGGTCTCCACACTTGTTTTACCGGTGTAAAATGAGAACAAGAGTGTGATGTTTCAAAAGATTGATTCTTTGCATTTGAAGCTCTTGTCTTAAAACCCTTTTGAGAAAGAAATGTTTCAAAACTTTGTGATTTCTTAGAAAACTTCCTATTTTTTAGTAAAGAATAGGTTGTAAACTGAGAAACCCTTCTTGAAAACGATTTTGAGGATTCACCCGTGTAAACCTTTTCCGAAACACTTTCTTTAGGTTTTGAAGATTTTGAAACATTGATGTTCCATTTTTGCCGATTAAGAGAATCAAACTTCACTTTTAAAGCATTATATGAAGTCCTCAACTCATGATATTCTTTTTGACAAGAACGAATATCTTGAGATGCCAATTTTGATTCCAAATATGCAATTCGTTTTAAAAGCTGATCTTTTTCATTTTTAGGCAAAGACTGTGTAGTGACTGGTTTTGACAAACTCTTTTGCACATCAACTTTGGGAGAAAACCATGATTTTGAAATTTGAGAGTTTATCAACAATTTATCAGCTGGTGGTTTTCCCAAAATTGAATGTTTATCAAACTTAGTTTGCACAGACTTTCCTTTCAGATTTTCCAATTGAGTTCTCAAATGATTAATTTCTTTCAAAAATTGATCCTTTTCAGCTTTAGAATCATCGATCTTACGAGCCAATTGTCGTTCAAGAACAACTTTCGTATTTTCAAGTTTTTCAAAATACGCTTCAAATTTGGCTGTTCTGTTCGACAATTCAAGCTTGACATCATCAAAATCTTTTGTCTTTTGAGCAATGATCTTTTCGAGATGAGTAACTTTTGATCCAAAATCACAATTTTCTTTATCGAAGACATTTAATTTCCCCGTTGTTACCCTTTTTACTTCATCAGCGAAAGCATTCTCAAGATTATCAATTTTCATCAACAAATCAGAATTTTCTTTTGTTTGTTTTGCTAAAGTCTTTTCCAGCTCAACAATCTTTATTTGAAAAACACATGTTTCGCTTTCAAAAAGATTCTTTTTCATCCCCGATTTATTTTCAAGTTCAGAAAAGGAATCAAATTGATTCTTTTTGAATAATTTAATCTTCGCATTCTCAAAATCTTTTGTCTGTTGAGCTATGATTTGTTCGAGATGAGTTATCTTTGACACAAAACACGTTTTTCTTCTTTGAAACCTGTCATTCTCTCCGTTGATGCCCTTTTTAATTCAAAAGCAAAAGCATATTCAAGATTATTAATTTTCATTGACAATTCGGAATTTTCTTTTGTTCGTTGTGCTAAAGCTTTTTCGAGCTCCACAATTTTTCCCCCATACCTGAGAACGAACATAACATATCTTTTGAATCCATTTTTCGATTTGTTACAAAAATAAGCACAAATGTTATCTCAAAACGAACCTAAAAATTCAATCCAAATTATCAATTACTTCTCGAAAAATCTTTCCGCAATTAAAATTGTGTTCAAAAAGTTCATCCCAACAATTCAAATCAAATTATCAATCATGAAAAAGACAAAAACTAATATGTCATAAAACATAATTTGTGAAACAACAATATCCAAGATTTACAACAAATAAGAAATACTAACACAATTTGAAAATAACAAGTATGAAATAACGAATATGAGTTTTTGTTCGTTTGACAATATGATGACACACACGATCTCACAAGCACAACCCAACTTGCATAAACACAACCCAAGATGTAATAAAGAACTTTCGGTATTTATCAAATGCAAAAGGCCCAATACCAAAATCTCACAAACCCATGAAATACTAACCCTAAAATCCTTTAGTTATAAAACTCATTCACTCAACACATACAAAATCAACCCTAACCCTAAAATACTACAAACATACGCCTCTTTTCTTATGTTCCCTCTCCTCACACAGTTACGAATCTCTTATACACACAAATATTTTCACATGCCTCTCTTTTGAGATTCTTTCACTCAGACGCAACACATGACTCAACACTCAAACAAACTCACTCACAAATCATGCCACTATCATAGATCCACCACAATCACAACAGCAATCCCACTCTTGATTTTATCTTGATCATTTCACAACTCAGACTACAAAAATACAGATCCAAGACGCGAATCAAACACAACCTTTGATACTTTTAATGACCAACCAATGAAACGCAAATCAATCGCAGGTAGATGTTCTTGATTTTCCTTATAGTTCTCGAGATTTTTCTTGATAATAACGAAAGAAAAGAGAGTTAAAACATCCTTGTTTTGAACTTTCTTTTAAACCTTTCGAAAATTAAAAAAATGAGCTATGCCATCTACAAGATCTGTGATGATATGGTTTTTCGTTGATTAGATCTTTCGGTCTAGAAATCTCTCAAGAGATACGAATAAAACCTAACTAAAATATTCGATTTATGTTATACTGTTTTGATTAAAGTTGATGTGAAGAGTAGGATGCGAATAAAGAAAAATGTGTTTCTCTGAGTTTTAAAAAATTTTGAGTTTGAAAGGATCTTGTTTTGGTACAAAAATTGGATCTATGATGATGTTTGTTCAAACACTATGATCTATGGTTTGTTTGCCGAAAATGGTTCCGAGTTTGAAACTGATTCTTAGATCTGTGATGATTTATGATACAATCTTTTAAAGAATTGATATAAGCACAAAAACTAAGATCGTTTAAAGATTTAATTATGATATTGTTTCCAAGTTTTAGTTCCGAGATCTCTGTTTATGATCTTTTGTCGAGTTTGATTCTGAGTTTGATTATGTTCCGAGTTTGAGCAGTTATTGAATCAGTGTTTTGTTTTTCGAGTTTGGTTCCGAGATTTTTTTCGTGTTTGTGTTTCTTGTTTGAGATCAGGATCGGCGATGGAACAATCATTTTGTGATGATTGAACTTTTAAAGTTTAATGCTTGGAGACTTCACAAAAGATAAACTGAGATCTATTTTTTGTTTTTCATTTTTGTTTTCAAACTCGGTAAAAATAGTGTCAATAATCAAATTTGACTTTACACAGAATTTGAATAGTCAAAATTGATAAAAACAGTTATGGACCGAGTTTGACCAGTCAATGATGTTGTAACAAACTTTTCCAAGTTTGACCAGTCAAACAACCGAATTTTACTTTACAACTGCTGAATATAAAAAATAAGCACAAATAAGCAAATTTCGTACTGAATTTGCCAAGATTCTTACGATAAAACCGTAAACAATCAATCTTGATAAAACCGAGATTAGCAAATAAGCACAAAATAAGCTATAAAAACTGAATAAGCACATTTTAAGCAATTTGACTTTTTGACCAAAAATAAGCTGTTTTGACTCAAAATAAGCTAAAAACGTGATAAAAAACAAATTCAACAATTAAAGACTCGAAAACCAGAATAAGCATATGAAATAAGCAATTTCGACCAGAATAAGCTCAAAATAAGCTGCCTGAATAAGCTGTCAGAATAAGCTGCTAAAATAAGCTCCCCTAAACAACACTAAATCGCTCCTGCAGCTCTGATACCACTTGTTAGGTCTGAAATTCAGGATCAATAAGCAATATAGTGTATAGTCTAGAAAGAGAAAGTAGAGAGAAAAAGATGGAGGAGGAGGATTAGAGAAAATATTAGAATGAGATTAAGAAACACCTAGAGACACACCTACAAGACACGCCTCACAAATGAGGTGGTGGAGGGGTATTTATACCCTTTTACAATGAATGACCATGGAGCCCTTGTCTTATAGACATTTACAATTTAGCCCCTTTGACTTATAGTCTTTGACTATTTACCATCTACCTAACCTATTACACAATAATATTTAATTATTTATTACAAGACATTTATCTCAATAAGATCGTCACTTTTATCAATCCAAACAAAAACCTTTCAAAATTCCCAAAACAGCCCTTCAAGTCAAACTAAATTGCAAAAATAACCCCTAAAACCCCAACAACCGTTATCTCTTTTTATAAAGAGATAACGGTCGTTACCTCCTTATAAAACCCAAATCCTAAACCTGTTAACCTTACCAAGCCCAAAACCATAACCCTTGGCCCAATCTTTTTTATACAAGCCTGAAGTCAAACGAATATACCCCAGGTCAAAGGAAGTCAAAGAAAAATCAAACGCACCTTTTTTTTATAGAAAGTAAAAAACACGCGGGAAAAACAGTTTTAACTGTTCATCATCTCTCCCGTTTTACCTCGAGCTTAAAACAAAGGGAAAATGCAAATTGACTACGTGGCTTCAAGATTCAAGTGTTAAGGTGCAAGCTGGCAAAAGAAAACGTCACCAGACTCTCTCATTGGCTAAAACCCCCAAAAGGTCTGACACGCAAGATATGGAAAGAAGCACACGAGGACATGGAATTTTGCACTAAAATAAGTGCAAAAGAAGCACAAGTGCTCTGACACACGGAATGCCACGTTGGCAATCCGTGTGCTCACCAAGTTGATCCAACGGACAAGAATCAAGATCAAATGATTGGAAGAATGAAAGGACAAGATTAAGGGAGAAAGGAGTATGATCCAAGTCCTAGAAGCTTCATTTGCAGGCTATAAATAGCCCCTCACATTCACACACACGATATCTAGTTTTTTAGCTTTTAAAAAATTTAGCTTAGTTATATTTTTAGCTTTTAAAACTTTAGCTTAAGTAAATTTACTTTTCTAGCTTATTGTACTCTCCATTTCAACTATTGTAAACAGTTTTATTATTAATGAAAGCATCCTTAGTTTTTATATAAACTGTTTTACCTTAAAAGCTTTTATTACTCTCAAATGTTCTTATCTAATGTTACACAAGCTCCTATAAGCTCATACAAGCTCTTTGAGTCTCTAAGCTCAAATTGAGCTCAAATAAATCATCTAATCTACTTAAACAAATAAAATCAGCTAAATACCTTTGCTAAATGGATTTTGAGCTTTTGGATGATAAGCTTACAATGGAAGAGCTTATGGGACCTTTACTAGCTTATCATTGATAAGCTAGAGCTTGTAGACAGCTCATTTGAGCCTTTTATTGCCTTTGTTTAGCTAAGGTTTTGGTAAGTTCCTATTTCTATTTCTGTCTTAATTTTCTAGTTTATAATTTGCTTATTTTGCTTATAATCTTGCTTATTTGTGCTTAATCTTATCTTATTATGCTTATTGAATATGTTTGATTATCTGTTTTTGAGTTTAGTAGTGTAGATCTTAGAATTTCATGTTTTGTCTTAAAAATCATTAAAAATAAAAAAATATTAGCATAATAAGTAGCTGTTAGATTCTGGCTTATTTGTTTGTTGTTATAGTTTTATTAAGGTGATTATAAGTTAGTTATTATCTGGTATTCAAACTTTGTTCAATAGATTTCAAAGTTATAAGCTTAAATGGATTTTGAAAATTCTAAAGGAGTGTTTGGATTAGTGATATTTGACCTCTAAAAGTCAAATTTAGTTGTGCTAATTGCTTAAATCAGTTTCATAATCACTTAAAACCAGTAATGAAGTTAGTTTCGTAGATTAAATTTTAAAATTTAGCAAGTTAAAGCTTGAATTTGCACCAGGGGAAATTTTCTATTTAAGCTAGTAAGAGATTTTTTGATCAAGCGTCCTCAAGCTTTGATATAGAATATTATGATGTTGAAACACACCTCATTTTGGTGTAGTACTCAAAGCTAGTTTGACCCTTAAGGTCAGCTGCAATTGGGTATAACCCATTTTGATTGTGCATCAGATAGAGTAGTGCAGTTTCAAACTGCAGTCTACTTAGTTCAAATTTAAGTTAGCTAAAGTAGTTTTTAATCCTTAAAATTCAGTAGGCTTAGAGTTTACATGTTAGTTAAGTTAGTTTAAAACTGGTCTTTCAATTTCTAGCTTGTTATCTAGGGTAAATTAGTTTCTCAATTTCATAAGAATTCTAAAAAAACCAAAAATAGTAGCTAGTAAGATTTTGATTCTCATTCTTAAATTTCAAACTTGAAGGATTAGTTTTTATGATTTGGATTTTTAGAATAATAGTAGAGTGATAAGTTTTCAAAAGATAAGCTTCTGTTGGTGCTTATTGAAGATTATAGCTTAATTGGTTTTTGAGCTAAAAGTGTTATTTCCTGAGTTTGCAGCTTAGATCCTTAAATTCAGTGGACTTAAAGTGTTATTAGATTAGTTAGCTTATTAAACTTAGTTACTAGATATTATAAGCTTTTAGAAACAGCTTTTGGATTTGAAAATGAAGCTTAATTGAAGTCTATGCTAGTGTTTGAATGAAAAACAGCTTTTTGGCTTTCATAAGCCCACTTTCTGTAACAGCTTGTTTCAAAAGCTGATTTTGTGTTTAAAATTGAGTTTGAGCTTATGGTTATTTTATTAAAGTAGTTCAAAAAAGTATCCTCTATGACTTTTCTTTTATAAGTTTTCAAAAATAAAAAAATTGCAAAAAGGTTGAGAGTGGGACTTGTACCCACGACCTCCTGCACACAAACCCTTACTCTTACCATTGTGCTTCAATAGCTCATCCGTGAGCTCTTTCTTCCACTTAATACTTGACCACTTTTTGGGCCTTATAAGCCCAAGCCACTTCGTGGCTTATTTGTGGCTTTTTAGAGCTTATTCGATAAGCTGGGCTAGCCAGCTTATTTTTCTTACGATTCTTATAGGATTTTAGACTTTTCTTGTTTTTTTATAATTTTTCATAATCATTTGTTATTTTTAACTAATTTTCGAAAGTTAAAAAGTTAAAAAAGCCATAAAAATACAAAAAATTTTAGAAAAATATAAAAAAATAGTTTTTAGTTTTAGAATAATTACTTTTAGGTTTACATTCATTAAAATCATTTTTACTCTTTTTAGATCTTAATTTTTATTTTTCACTTTTTAAATTAGTTTTATAAAATAGGATTTTATTATTAAAAGTAGTTAAAAATAGTTTTCTGAGTTTTTATAATATTTTAGAGTTTTCTAAGTTAGAAAATCATTTTTTAGAATTTTTAGGAATTAATTTACTATTTTCTAGAATTTTAATTCATTTAATTAGTTTTTAAGTTATAATAAATACAAAAATAATCAAAAAAAATAATTTTCTTTTTCTTAAAATTTTCTTGTCTTAATTTAGGTTTAGAAATTAAATTTGCATTCGAAGGCTTAAATTTTAGTTTAATTGCTTATTTGTCGCATTTTCTTCGTCCCTGTTATTTGTTTTCTAGCCTAATTGTTATTGTTTTCTTATTTTAATTTTTAGAAATAGTTAATCAAATCAATCTTCGTTATCATTCAAATCATTGTCCAAACAAAAATGTGGTTTCAATTTTATAAATCGTTGGGGAAACAACCCGGGAATCATACTTCCCGGTTAATATACGTATTATATATATATTTGTAAGGATTTTCCTTTCTACCTTTGTCTTCAAGGGTAGTTTGGTAATTTTCTTTCATATTATATTTTATAATTACGTGTATAGATTTACTAACAATCAATTTTTGGCGCCGCTGCCGGGGATTTGTGATTAAGATTTTCTCGTTTGAAGTTTGTCGATCGTGATTTGGAGAACCTTTCGTTTTCGAAAGTTACGCTTTTAAGAAAATCAAAAATATAAAAAAAATATAAAAAATATAAAAAGTAAAAAAATATTTTTTTTTCTTTTTAGTATAAGTAGAAGATTAATAACAAAAATACAAAAATATTTGCTTTTCTGAATTTTTCGTAGTGTAGTAACAGGTAGTAAAAGTTACCAACTGGCTCGTTACTACTGTTAGTATAATTTAGTACTGATAGCATAAAGTTACTGCTGTTAGTTGAAGTTAACACTGCTCAGAGTTGAAGACTGAAATATAAGCTAAGTAGTTAGTGCTACTAGTAGTAATGTTAAGACTGCTAGTACATGTTACTACTGTGAGTACATATTAGTACCGATAAACTTTTTCTACAACCCGTTAGTATGTGTATCGGTAATCGAGTTTTATAAATTTAAAACTTGGTAAAAATATATTTAAAGCAAAATACGCATCAAGTTTTTAGCACCATTATCGGGGAGCTAAAATTAGTTTTAATTTGATTTACTAAATATATCAATATTCATAATGGCCGAGGGGAAAATCGATAACCTCACTATGGAGCAGTATCTAGCATTGACTTGAGGAAACCAGGCACCAGGCGTGGTTAAACCAAAAATTGAAGGCAATGCAAATTTCAAAATAAAAAGTCAATTCATGCGGGAATTGAGGGAGGATACCTTTTCTGAAAACAAGAACAACAATGCCCATGAGCATGTGGAGCGAGTTTTAGACATCGTCAGCTTATTCAACATACCCGGTGTATAACATGATGTTGTCATGATGCGCGTCTTCCCTATTACTTTGATTGGAGCAGCTAAAAGATGGGTGTACAGACTTCCTCCAGGAACCGTTGGTTCCTGGGATCTCCTTAAAAAGGCCTTTATCCAAAGGTACTATCCACCATCAAAGACTGCCAAGCAGCTTGAAGAAATCTGCAACTTCAAGAAAGAAGGAAACGAAACATTATACCAAGCTTGGGAATGGTATAATGACATTCTATATAAATGCCCCACCCATGACATCACTAACCATCAGAAGGTAAACATCTTCTATAACGGTTTAGGGGCCATGAACCGCTAATTGGTTGACTTACAAGGGCCAAATCCTGGCATGACACCTGTCCAAGCATTAACGGTGATTCAGACTATGGCCGACCTATAACAACCCAAAATTTTCATCAATGTGATACTTAATTATTATATATTAATCACCTTTGTACGAGAAATTTTTTTGTTTTATCACATCCCATTATATAACCTTGTTTACATAACTAAAGTAAACGAGCTCACGCAACCTACCTATGCCATCTATATCTATGTCTATATCATGTAAACATCCTAATATGTCAAGTCTATGCCCTAATATCATTTTTACCAAAAACATTATCCATTTAACAAAATTATATCAAAATAGGCTTTAAACGTTAAACGTTTATATCAAAACCCTAATTATATATATACATAAAGTGAATGTACAAGTATTCAAGGCATGTGTACAAGTATCATAGCATAACATTTGAATAACTTTACCCTCTAAAAACAATGTACAACTCATTTTAAGCACAATGTACAAGTTCATTAAGCATGACCTTCAAAATAGCCATTTTACCACCGTTTTCATTCTAGATTTCGTACCACCACTTTAGTACAAGGTTTTACACTCAATGTACAACTTCTAAACCCTAAACCTAAA
>BQNB010123861.1:7978-20028 GCA_026074375.1 Tanacetum coccineum
TTAGCCTGCATGAATATCTTCATAAGAAGTTCTATAGACATCTCATTATCTTGTTTCACCAAGAGCTTTGCAACCAGAATCTGTGTAAGAGTTCCTCTTGATAATGGATACTCCTTCTCTATAAGCATGTAGATGTCTATTCCCTTTTCTATAGACACATGATGCACTCCACATGAATCATATAGCCTCCAAGTTAAATCATAAATATGCTTTTGAAGATTCCATACCTCATCATCTATATCTAGTTCAAACAATCTCTTCAACTCAACCCATATCTCTCTTTCTTTGTCCTTTGTTTGTTTTGTTAAAGTGAACTTCTCTTTTACCAAACTCCACAGCTTCACTAAGTCTTCTCTGTCAAATGATTTAGCATATCATTAAAGAATTGATATACCTTGGTATGATTTCCAACTCTGATGATCTTTTATTACTTCCTAGCTCCTTCAGTGTAAATCTCCCAGTTAATTATAGGATACTTAGTTTGTAAAGCTTCAACATTCATTCCTTGCTCTAGAACTATTATCATCATTTGTTGTAGCCTTTCTTATGATAGTTCTTCTTCTTTATCTTTTGGTTCTTTAGCTAATACTGAGCTTTCTCCAGTCTTTTGTCTCTTTGAACTTTCTTGCACAAGTTCTTCTTCTGCATCTCTTTTTGAACATCTAGTTGTTGACTCAGGAATTGGTTTTTCAATCTCACTGTCTATTGGAACAAAAGTGTGTACTGTCCTTATTGTTGTTTTAAACAGATTCTTCATCTCATCAAAAGAATAACTTCTCAACTACTGTAGTGTATAAGCTTATATGTGCTTGATATAATTAGACATATAGGTCCTTTGTTGAGCCTATGTGGGTGGATTATTACTCCTTTCTTTAGCTTTTTGTGTAGCAAAATATCTTTTTCTCTGATTGATAAGCTCTGCAAGCAATCTTGCTTTTTTAGCTTCATAGTACTTCTCTCTTTCCTCTTCTTGTACACTGGCAATCCTTTGCCTCTCTTCTTCCTCAAGTTCAGCTTGTAGTCTAATAGCTACTTCATAACCAAGTCTTTCTTGTTATTGTTGCAGCTTTGTCTTGGTCTGTACAGGTTCAGATTCTTCCATTATACCTTTACCTTTGTCTTTGGCAGTACTAACAATAGCAGTAGAAACCTCAACACTAGTAGTAGTAACTGCTGCACTAGGAGTAGAAACTGGCTTAGCAGTACTAATATCCTCTTCAGCAGTACTGACATCTTTAGCAGTATCAAGATCAAATTCAAACTCCATGTCATGCTCTTGCCTCCCTTAAATCTCTGCATCATGTTATACCAGTAAGATTGTAGGATCTTGATCAATTTCATATATCTTCCTCCCCTGTTTGGAAGGATCCTCCAAATCGTATTCATCATCAGAAATAACAATTATGGCCCTTCTCTTAGCTTGGTTGGACTTAACTTTGTTCTCTAACTTCTTTACCTTCTTGATGAACTTAGTATAAGTAGCACCATATGTTAGCTTGGTCTGCTTCAATTCTGTCTCTAAGCTCTCCACTTTCTTTAATAATGTTGTACATAAAACCGTCAATTCTTAAAGTGTCAAACTACCTTCATCACTTCCAAGTATGTTAACTCTTTTTTGATCCCTTTTGAACAGATCTTACTTAGCTTGTTAAAGCTTAGTTGTGTTGGATAGATCTAAAACAACAATAGTAGAAACTAAGATTGTAAATACTATAAACTATGCAGAATCTAGCTTGTAATACTAAGAAGAACAATGAAATAGTAAAACAAGATCTTGCTAAACTTTCAATATATTAAACACAATCAAAGTTACAGAATAACCTTGAAACTATGAATACTAACTATATTTTCTATGAAAACTATATAAAACTTGATATCTAGATCAATGAATTACATGATCATGCATATCTATTCCTAATATATCTCATGCATATCACATAAGCAGTACTAACTATTATAACTAACAGTACTAACATTTTTACTAATAGTACTAACTATAACACTAACAGTACTAACTTAGGTTGGCAGTACTAAGTCTTCTCTTGGAAGTACTAAGTTGAACTAGCAGTAGAAACTTGTAGAAGCCCTTAATTCCTAACAATCCTCTCTTAAACTTATGATTTACCTTCAAATCATTAAGTTTCTGAATTAAACCTTTTGTGTAGAGAGGATGCTTCCAAACACTTTACTGTCTTGGTCTGTTTGCTAGTATGAAGACTTTCTTTAAAAGTTCATTTGCCATCTCTGAATATTGATCCACTTGCAGCTTGTTACACAACATTAAAGTCAAAATCCCTCTTGTCAGTGGATAATCTTTCTCAACCAACATGAAGATATAATGTCCTTTGTCTGTAGATACATGGTGAACACCACATGTATCATATAATCTCCATGTCAATGGATCATGCATGTATCTCTGAAGCTTCCATAGAATGTCATCAATATCAGGTTCAAACAACCTCTTTAATTCAACCCATAGTGTTCTTTTTTGGTCATCAATAGCATTTGTTGAACTAAATCTTTCTTTAGCCAAGCTCTATAGCTTATCTAGGTCATCTTTATAAAATTTCTTTAACATATCATCAAAAGTCTGGTAAGCTTCTATATGGTTTTCAACTCTTATAATTTTCCAATATTTTCTTGTGTCTTCAGAGTAAACCTCCCAGTCTATGATTGGATATTTGACCGGTAAGGCTTTAACATAGACTTCTTCCACTAGAACTAACATCATTAATTTATGTAGCTCTTCTTTTGATAATTCCTTTTCCTCTTCAGCTGATTGTTCTTCATTAGTCTTTTGCCTCTTAGACCCTTCATGGTCAAGTTTTGTTTCTGCGGTTCTCTTAGAACTTCCAGTTAATATCTTAGGAACTAATCTGTCACTCTCCATAGGAACAAAATATTTTACCCTCTTCATTATAGTCTTAAATAACTCCTTGATCTCATTAAAGAAAAGTTTCTTCATTTGTTGTAGAGTGTGACTTCCTATATTCTTGATATAATTACACATGTAAGTTCTTTGTTGAGCTTAAGTTATAGGCTTGTTCCTTCATTGTTCAGCTCTTTGTTGGGCAAACAATCTCTTTCTTTCATTTATGATTTCTATAAGCAGTCTTACTTTCTTAACTTCAGAGAATTTTCCTCTTTCTTCTGCTTGTAACTTCTGTGCTAATTCTTCATCAGCTTTCATTTAAGCTTGTATGTTATCCTATTCTTTAGCATTAAAAGTGTTAGCTTCTTCATGAACTCTGGCTATCCTTTTCCTTTATTCTTTAACAAGTTGTTCTTGCAATCTCAGAGCTTCTTCATACCTAAGTCTTTCTTGCTCTAGTTGCAACTTTGTTTTCTTCTGAACAGGTTCAGCTTCTTTAATAATAGCTTTGCCTTTATCTTTTCTCTTTGCCGCACTTCTTTTGATGTACACTAAACTTTCAGCAGCCGTTTTAACTTCAGAGCTGGCAGTACTAACTTCTGCACCCGCAGTACTAACTGGTACATTAGCAATACTAATATCAGACTCAGCAGTATAAACTTCTTTAGGAGTAGTAAACTCAAAATCAGGTTCCAAATCATGCTCATGCCTCCCCTGAGTCTGTGCACCGATCTGTACCAGAGTAATTCCCTTATCTTCATCAAGCTATGCAATCTTCCTCCCCTATTTGGTAGGATCCTCCAAGTCACCTTCATTTTCTAAAACAATAAGTCTGACCCTTCTTCTAGCTTTGCTTGACTTAATTATGTTCTCCAACTTCTTTACCTTCATGATGAGCTTAGTGTAAGCAGCGCCATATGTCAGTTTGGTCTTGTCGGAACCCAATATCACCTTCACTTCACCATGGAGACCAAGAAAAATAGATGAGGAAAAATGATAAGAATTGTAGAGAGAGGTTGGAGAGAATTTTAGAGAGAGAAAAACAAGAGTTGGTTAATTCATACAAGTGAAAAAGAACAAATGAGAATCGACACCCTCTCCATCCTTGGAGAGGGGTATTTATAGTTAAAACCAAGAGGCTTTCATGCCTTGGTGTTTCTACGGGCCGGGCTTGGGATTACTTGGGCTTTCGCCCGATACACGTGACCGATTAGATTACAAAAAGAGCCTGTCTAGCCTATTACAACGTTACATATTAAAATGACCGAGACTTAATATTCTAAATGAACGAACTTTCATGTTTGACTTATTATTTGAGGCTAACAATCTCCCCCGAAGTGAGTTCATTGTGACACTCCTTCGTGAGATCAATGAGATTGCTTTTGTCGTTGAGCTCTTGTGATCTTTGTCTCTGTCTACGTTGTAGGCTTGTTCCTTCATGCTTTGTGATCTTTGATCTTTAGCCTTTGTCATTGTCTTTTGACTTTGTCTTTTTCGTCCGAGATCTTTAAATCTTTATCCTTCCGTCTTGATCGTCTTTGCCACCTTGCGATCTTGTATCTTGACCAACATGCTCATACTTTGCATCATCTTGAAAGCTTGCTAACAATCTCCCTTGATAGACTTGATATCTTTGAAGGAAGATCTTGTATATTAGAGTTTGTGCGGAAGTCTTTGTCTTTAATTCTTGAGCTTTCATGATTCTTGAATCTTAATGCTTATAGTATGTCTTTGTAGTTTGAGCATGAGCATGTGGTAATGAATCCGACTCCAGCTAGAATGAGGCATTACCATCTCCATCTTTATGTATCCTGAAAAAAAATAGTTAGCAATAAAGCGTGTGGACGAATATGGCTTTGTCATTCGTCCGAATTTGGTTAGATTAACCTCCAATTTCATAGGACCATTTTACAGTATAAATACTGTACCTGTGATCAGGTAGATTCAAAGAATCTCCTTTATAGGGTTTCCAGTTCAAAGCGTAGGATCTTCTAACACAGATGCTTAAGATTTGCCATACTTGCTAGTTCTCATTACCGGAACGTCTCAAAGCAGACAACACGGTAAAAGTGAATCAGATAGTTACTATCTTTCTGATTATGTCGTCAATTCATTTACTGGACCTTTATTGATATCCAGTTGACACAAGCTTGATTCATATAGAATCTCGCAAGTCACCTACCGCAGTGTTGTTTGATGATGACACTGGAAGGATTTCCATTCGTCATTGTGAATACTAAAGAGTATCACTCTGAATGTTCTGGCAGAATCATAAGGATAATGCGTAGGACTCTTGTTAACAACTTGTGAACTTAATGATATTCAACAAGTGTTTGTCATGGAATGTGTCCTAATGAGATTTATTTGATGATCTCTTGGCTCTAGACTCGATTAGTGCGTTTTGGTTTTTAGTAATCGGAGGCTGGAGCAGACTGCCACCTATTCAATATTAACTAACTCGGAGTGAGAAAGTCAATAGAAGTCGTGTGTATCTCCGTGACAAATGAGACAAGTTTCTTTTGAGAGAAACCCGAATGGCTGGGAAGGGTTGTGCATTGCATCACTGGGTCCATGATGTCGTCTTCAATGTCAGCAATCAACATTGTGATTCTGACAGCATATGTATTGACCCGGTTTCTGCCTAAGTTGTGTGGAGGGCTTCTTTCTTTAGACCCTTTATCCATACATTTCTTTTTAATTCTTCAACCCCTTCAATGCTTACCAAGACGTCATTACTAACACCTTGTTGTGATTGTTCCAGTGTTAGCTCAATCTTAGTCGGCATTCTTCCCTTATACACATTCATCTCCAATCATACCTAAGGACTGCTATTTCTAACTATGGAGTGTCCTTGGGTAGATCCCTCCGGTTCTGGTTGGATCATAGGACAAATACCTAACCTTACCACCTTATGACTTCAGAATCGTCGTGAAATAAGATGTTGTAGGGTATGAGATCGTAACCATAAAACCTTTTTCGAAGAGTATCAAGCACTTTGAGTCGATAAGATCACTTATTATTTTCAAGATCACATTTTAAATACATTTCTCCCCTTATTTTAAATACTAATTCACTTAGTTTTTGAAATACTTTGTGATTAAAATTTGTCTTGAAATACCATGGGGAAAACTTTTACTTAGCATGAATTACATGGAACATAAACTTGCTCCCCCTCAATTTTACATATGTTTGACACCAAAAACAATGATACCAAGTTGTAAAATGAATATAAAATTGAGGGTTAGCATAAAAACTCCCCCTCAAACTTTGACTCATTTAAAAAATGACACCAAATGTAGAATAATTGTCTTGTAAAACAATATGAGGGATGGAGTGTTGAGCACACAATTTTGAAAGATTATGAATTGTCATTGAAGAATTCTTGAAAAATTGTGCTCAACCACCTAATCATCTTATAACAATCAATCTATTTAATAGTCATTATTATTCCGTAGATGTTATTAAGACCTTTTATAATGTGTTGAATACATAAGAATTGTCATGTTATGATGTATCCAACAATCATTAAAACATTGTTTTTTAGAAAAAATTTCCCCTCAAACATTGACTCATTTTAAAAAAATGACACTAAATGTAGAATAATTGTCTTGAAAAACAATATGAGGACTGAAGTGTTGAACACACAATTTTGAAAGATTGAATCGTCATTGAGAAATTCTTGAAAAATTGTGTTCAACTTTTTGAAAAACCAAATGTTAGAAGACTTCTCTTCTAACGCTAAGGATAAGCGCACTTATGCGTACACTCTCCTTTGTCGTTCGGGTCTGAGTTGCAATCTGAGAGTGATTACAAGTCATCAAGAAAAATTAGAAATGACATGTTTTGAAAACTTTTGAAACTCCTGTTCGAACTTCATTTACACGTCCGTGTCGCTGTTAATCAACATTTCTAGGTACGTAAATGTTATCGATTCCAAGAGACATGTCGAGAAGAATATTTTTTTGAAACATTTTCTGATTTTTTTGATTTTGTATTTTCTTTTTGAAATTTTATATTTTTGTATTTTTCTTTTTTCAAAAATATGTACATGGTGATGTTTGATGAAGTATCAAGCATATTCATTTGTCAGAACCTCCAGTTCTGCTGGAGTCAAACATCTCATACCAATTCGCCTGACAAGATACTAAAACCTATCTTCAGATAGGGCTTTAGTAAACATATCAGCCAATTGGTATTCAGTTTTGACAAAGTACAATTCAATTATACCATTTTCAACACCGTTTTTGTCACACCCCCATAAAATCACAATGCAGCGGAATACCACTTTGGGGTGTTACTTCATAGTATAAAGTACAAGTTACAAAAAACAACCTTAAAAGAGACGTTAATAAAATGTCACATTCGATTAAAATTTCAGAGTAAAATCAGGTCCCAATAATTTATAATTTAACATGATTACAGGAGTTTAAACATGTCTCATTTGTATATTTAAAGAAAATGGTTGTCGAATGTGAAGAAGACTGGGTCTTTAATAGTTTTGGATACCACCACGGAATCGTAAAGGCTCCCGAATGCTCATCACAATATAGTAACCTGAGAAAATACATGCAAAAACGTCAACAATAATGTTGGTGAATTCATAGGTTTAAGTAAAAGCAGTATTGAAATAAATCAATAAGTATTCAGTAAGAAAGGTAGCGTTACCACATTTCAAAGAATTATTTTCGAAATCCAAGTAGGGATTCAATAAATCAAGTAATGTTTAGTAGTGGACCACAAGGTTTAAGATTAGCCAGCGACAACGCAACGAATGCAATGTCCTAAGTAAAATGAAATAAATATGTTATCGCATTAAGCTCGATGCCACGAAAAGTTAAACTAAGCATAATAAAGAAATATGCATATAAATATGCCCGCCACAACTAGTAATATTAAATAATACCTTAAGAAATTCTCAATACGATAATGTCCATTAATGGTTTATCTCGTGCCAAGTTATTCACAACTCCAACAGGGCAGGTCAAGCCAATTGAACTACTTTATGTATTAGCGCTCACCCATCAAAAGCAAAAATTTTTTTTAGGTGTGACAGTGCAATGAAAATAGGGCCTTTTTTATGCAATAGGTACTCATGCAGATAAACTCATAATCGGGTCAAGCATACCCTTCAAAACCATCCAATTCGCCATATGATCCTAAGAATTATATCTATCCTACCATTTCTTTTATTTACAGACCCTAAGCCAAAAATATTGAGAAAAGCCCACGTTTTCCTACTGATCTGGAAATAGTCCCTAATTCTAAATCTACACAAGAAATTTTCACCGAATTTCTACTCCTTACGAAAAAGACAATAAATCCTAATCTATAATAGCAATGGACATGAGGCCAAGTGCTGGGGCTTCCCTAGGATGGCTAGTACAGGTCCATGTTTTAAAAACCCAACTTTTAGTTAAATATCTAGTGAGAAACATGTTTTCTAATCAAGAGTCCAGAACTGACCTAGTTTCGTATTTTGACCATATCTCCCTCATACGGAGGAATTGGTTGAGCATCCAACTCACACATGATGCTAATACCCATATCTATTCACCCATATAATTATCTTACAGGTTGCAGGCCAAAATTTGGGAGAACAAGCCCCGTTTACCTGCTGTCCCAAAACAGTACACAATTCCTACCTCCAATTCCATCAATAACACTTCCAAATTAGCTATCGATCAAATACAAAGTGAAAACTTAACTTAATAACATATCCCATAACCAATTAACCCCTCAAGAACATGACTCATGTCCAGAATCGGAAATATAAAAATACTTTCCTGATCAATAAATCCAAAAATCAAGAACATGCATCTCTATAAAAAATAAATGACAATCTAGGGTTTTTAAGGAGGACTTACAACACTAAAAGGAAGAAGGAAAGTGATCAAACACAACCCTTAGATGGGTGTGAGTTGGCTGCCGAATCCACCAAGGCCAAACCAAAACCAATCAAACTTTTAATATACCCAAAACCTTCTAAAATCAAACCCTTGTAACACCAATTTCACTTAATTAGATCAAAACCCTTTAAAATCAAAAATCAAAAAATCAAGAACTTTGAAAATAAATCATGCATGGTGGTTATTTGTTGTTGGGGAATGATTTGGGGTTGATTTATGATTGATTTAAGGTTGATTGGGAGTTAATTGGAATATTTTTTGTGGTGATGGTGATTTGGGTTTACTGTCTGTCGAACAGTATGAGGGGAGAAGAGACAATGTTTTTTTTTATAACTGAATTTATGGATTTTTATGGGGGGTCAAGGCTTTATATAATAGTCAAACATGTCTAATTAAGTTCTAAGGTGGGTGTTTGGTTGATGATTTTGTTGGGGTAAAAAAGGTAATAAGAGGGTGTTTGGTTTAGCTTATTGTTGGGGTCAACAAGGGGGAGTGTCTGGTTTTGTATGTTTAGTAGGAGTAAAATTAAATAAGGTGGTGTTTGGTTTCTAGTTTTGATGGAGCCTAAAACAATTAAAGAGGGTGTTTAGTTTATATGTTATGTTTATAACTTATATATATATATATATATATATATATATATATATATATATATATTTAAAAACATTTATTCCAAAATATATTTTTTTTAAAACACGTAGTTAGAATATTAAAATTTGTAAAAACACTATTTTGACGCGGTTTCGACTAAAAGCACGAAAAAAGACGAAAAATACAAAATTCAAAATAATTAAGCTCTCGGGGCTAAAACATGAAATTATCGATTTCTCAAACGCTAAAGCGGATAAATATCCTAAGAACGATTCGTAAATAATTAAAACGACGATTTTTAATAATATCGACCAAAACATTATAAATAATTTTCTAAAATTTTCAGAGAATAAGATAACGCTCGGGATGAATTATTGATCTTAAATTCGGGTTGTTAAAGTTTTCAACCTATTCCTTGATGAAATGATATCGAGTATGGATGTGCTTGGTACGGGAGTGCTGCATGGGGTTGCATGAGATTACTATGGCCACTGAAGACGTAATACCAACGTTATTTGTTTGTAGTTTTAAGCCATAATCCTTAAGCTGTGTCCTCATCCACATTACTTGAGCACAACTTGCAGATAACGCCACGTACTCAACCTTTGCTGATGACATTGCAGTGCAATCTTGCTTCTTTGACATCCAGCCGACTAACTTATCACCTAGGAACTGTATTCCTCCAGAAGTGATTTTGCGAGTATCAATACATCCGGCATGGTCGGCATTTGAAAAAGCTGAAAGTTTAAAGCCAGAATCCTTTAGATACTAGAGTCCCATGTTAATGGTACCCCTTAAGTAACGAAAGATCCTTTTAAACTCTTTGAGGTGTTTTTCAGTCGGTCTTGCTTGATACCTTGCACAATAACATACTGCTTGCACTATATCTGGTCTACTAGATGTTAGATACATGAGTGACCCGATTTTACTACGGTAGTCAGTTTGGTCTACGAGTTTTTCACTCAAGTCTGCATCTAATTTAGGTTTCGTAGCCATTGGTGTACCAATGCTTTGACCTTTTTCCATACCATGTTTTTAAGTATCTCTAAAGCTTACCTGGCCTGATTGATAAAGATACCTCATGGGGATTGGTAGATCTCAAGTCCTAAAAATAATTTCATTTCCCCCATTAATGACATCTCAAATCTACTGTGCATTAATTTTTTAAACCGTTTAGAAAATTTAGGGTTTGTAGACCCGAAAATAATGTCATCGACGTAAATTTGCACAAGTAGAATCTCCTCCCCGTATCTTATTGTGAATAAAGTAGGGTCAATGGTACCTTTAGTAAAACCTTTGGACATCAAGAAATTTGAGAGTTCATCATACCAGGCTCTCGGAGCTTACTTTAATCCATATAGAGCTTTCCTTAAACGGTAAACTTTTTCTGGATGATCAGGATCAACGAACCCATCTGGTTGTGCAACATAAACCTCCTCCTTCACTGGACCATTAAGAAATGCCATTTTCACGTCCATCTGATAAATTGGAAAAGACTTGTGTGCAGCATAAGTGACAAAAATCCGAACAGCTTCCAAGCGAGCAACTTGAGCAAATGATTCCTCGAAATCAATACCCTATTCCTGAGCATATCCCTTAGCTACAAGTCATGCCTTATTGCGAATTACAGTTTGGTCTTCATCTTTTTTGTTCTTCCATAACCACTTTAGCTTGATTACGTTCTTGCCAAAGGGTTTGTCAACAAGTTCCCAGACTTGTAGTTGGTCAAACTGATGAAGCTCTTCCTGCATTGCCTGTATAAATGCAGAATCAGCCATTGCTTCCTTAATGGTTTTCGGTTCAGCAGTACTCATGGTGAGCGCGAACATACACATTTCAGGATCTGTTGCAAGTTGTCGTCTTGTTTGAACTGGCTTAGATGGATTTCCACGAACTTGAGGTAACAGGTGATCTTTTGTCCATCAGTATTCGAAATCGTGTAGTTGATAGAAGGTATGCATATTTGAATTATCAATATTGTGTGAGGAAGACTCGATAACTTCTCGTACTGGTATACAGAAAGGATTGATAAATTAATCTTGTTGAACCTGTGTATCTTCTGTTTGATTATCGTTGTTTTCCTCAGCATGAAAATTTGTAGTTGGAGTTGTTGGTTCTATTGAAGATGAATTATTCGTTGTAGGTGGTGTGTCTTGTTGTTTAGAATTGTCGATGGGAGAAGAAGACTTGTTGACACTTGAAGTACCTACATTGAAAATTTCATCATACAAAGGACCGAAAAGAAGATCCAACTCTTGCTATGATGGAGCTGTTGTATCTGCTGAAGGAGAAACATTTTGTAGTTAGGGCGCGGGGCCAGAGTTGTCATAATCTGACGCCTTTTATCGTTGGAGAATGAGGCCTGAAGTGTCATTAGCAACAGACGTCTCAAACATCTCTTTGATCTCATCAAATCTGAGATGTATGGATTCAACTATCAATCGGGTTCTCTTGTTGTAAACACGATATCCCTTAGACTGAGTGGAGTATCTCACCAGAATGTATAGATCCCCTTTTTCTTTCATCTTGTCAAGATTTTCACCATCTCTGGTTAGATAACAAGTGCAACCAAAGATGTGAAGGTGATTAATTGAAGGTATCCTGTCATTCATGATGTGATATGTCGTTTTCTCATGTGTCGGGATGATGATAGATCTGTTTTGAGTATAGCATGCGGTTGC
>BQNB010123862.1:0-13807 GCA_026074375.1 Tanacetum coccineum
ATTTTAAGTCCGTTTTTGGTTATTTCAGCTCGTTTTTAAAGGTAAAAGGTATGTGTATTTAAGCACATACCAGTATTCAAGACTAAGAAAGATGCTAATGGAAATATAATCAAGCATAAAGATAGATTAGTAGCAAAAGGCTACATACAACAGCATGGCATAGACTTTGAAAAAGTCTTCGCACCAGTAGCAAGGATGGAAACAATCCGGTTATTACTTGCCATAGCTACTAACAATAAATGGGAAGGACATCACCTTGACGTAAAATCTGCATTTCTACATGGAGATTTAAAGGAAGAAGTGTACGTCACACAACCCGAAGGATTTGTAAAGAGACAAGACAATGGAAAAGTCTATAGGCTTATAAAAGCTCTATACGGACTAAGACAAGCACCACGTGCATGGAACATAAAGTTAGACAACACTTTAAAGTCATTAGATTTCAAGAAATGTGCACTAGAGCAAGCTATCTACACCAAGACATCAAAAGACTCAACACTACTAATAGGAGTCTATGTAGATGATCTAATCATCACCGGCACACCTAAAAAGGAGATCGACAAATTCAAAGCTCAAATGGAAGAAAAATTCGAAATGAGTGATCTAGGATTGTTAGCCTACTATCTAGGAATAGAAGTCACACAAACTAATGGTGACATCTCAATAAAGCAATCCGCATACGCGAGCAAAATTCTAAAGGAAGCTGGAATGATAGACTGCAACGAGACATTGATACCAATGGATCCAGGAACAAGACTAACGAAGATTACGGAAGGAACAATGGTCAATTCAACCGAATATCGAAGCTTAATTGGATGCTTAAGATATCTGCTTCACACAAGACCCGACTTAAGTTATTCTGTAGGATTACTTAGTCGTTTTATGCAAGAACCACGAGAGCAACATATGAAAGCTATAAGACAAGTACTACGCTATGTTAAAGGAACAAAGGATTATGGAATCACCTACAAGCATAACGGAGGAAACAAGATACATGGATACAGCGACAGTAGCTACGGAGTCAACACTCAAGAAGGAAAGGGAACTACCGGCATAATATTCTACTATGGTGAATCACCAATCAGCTGGAGTACACAAAAACAAGCCACTGTAGCACTATCATCATGTGAATCAGAATTCATTACAGCAACCGCAGCAGCAACACAAGCATTTTGATTAAAGAGACTACTAAGCAAGCTTACACATTCTCAAGAAGAGAAAGTTACAATACAAGTTGACAAATAGCACTAATGAAGAACCCGGTATTTCATGGAAGAAGCAAACATATTGACACGAAGTACCACTTCATTAGAGAATGCATCGAAAATGAAGACATACAAGTCGAATTCATAAATGGAGAATACCAAAAAGCGGACATACTTACAAAAGCACTCCCGAAGATCAAATTCTTAACCATGAGACAACTCATCAGATTAAAAGACCTACGTCACAGCGTTTGTGATTAAGGGGGAGAATATTGGGCCGATGATTAGGGGGGAGAATATTGGGCCAAAACCCAAACTATAGGGCTAATCCCAAACCCGCTGTAACTGTAAATGACAGTTAAATAACTGTAAAACAGTTATTTTTACCAAGGGACGCGACTGTTACTCGCACCCTTTCATGTAGTATAAATATGTAACGATTTGTAAACATTGAGAGATGATGAACAGATTTATATAAAAACTTTTCTTTTGGTATATTTTGATTAACAAATTAGAAATTCGATCCAACAACACTCAAAAAGTTTATTGCTTTTATGAAAGTAGGTGTTTATTTAGAAAAAACTTATAAACTCTTAAAAAGCATCAAGATATGCAATCTCAAGTAATCAGATATAACTGAAAACAACGAATTAAGCATCATGATACTAATGATAACTTTAGCCAAAGCAAAATATGTAACTTATGATCGAATAATAATAACAAAACAATGGTAAAAAAAGAAAGATATAATTAATACCTCAAACTTCATCCCGAATTTGGAACACCAATCGATGGATTTCTTGGTGTTGATCGGTTCGGTTATCGGGTTATTCGGTTTGTTCGGTTCGGTTACTTCGGTTAAAAGTTTTTTTAAGATCAACCCAACCCAAACCGAATTCAAATTCGGTTTTCGGTTTTCGGTTCGGTTCGGTTGAATCCTAGTTCGGTTCGGTTCGGTTTTCGGGTTTACCCGAATTACACAATTTATTAAAAAAAAGAAAAATATACAAATATATTTAGCCAAAAAACTTATTTCAAACATAAAAAGTGTTTTTCAATATTAAGGTAAAATTTTATTGATCTTTTTATATATAGAAATATATATATATATAAATATAAATATTGATTTTTTTATATATAAAATTTTATTGATCTTTTTATATATATAAATATATAAAAAGTATATATATTTATATAAATTCGGTTTTCGGTTTAGATTGTCAAACCCATATCCAACCCGAGAACCGAATTCGCAGTTCGGTTCGGTTCGGTTTTGGCAAATTTGGTTCGGTTATTAGTTCGGTTCGGTTGATTTCGGTTCGGTTCGGTTCAGTTTTGATTTTCGGTTTTTTCGATTATTTCGGTTTTTTTTCTCACCCCTAGAATGAGGGTTAGTCGTTATTTATAGTGTATTATGTAGTTTAGGCTCAAGCCCACTTCAACATTATTCTTTTTTAAATAAATTGCAAATACGCTCCCTGTGGTTTCCTCAGATTGCACGTTTAGTTCCCACTTTTGCGAAAGTGCAGACGGCCTTCGTTGCACTTTCCCTCCCTGACAGGGACCATTTCTGCAACACTTTTTTTTTACTTTTGTTCCACTTTGGTCCCTGCCAGGGAGGGAAAGTACAACGAAAGTTTCTCCACAGAGAGGCCACCTGCACTTTCGCAAAAGTGAAGACTAAACGTGTAATATGAGGAAACGACAGAGAGCATATATGCAATTTACTCTTATTTTTTTATATTAATTATATGTACACATGCAAACAAATGTTGATTGTCAATAAAAAAGAAAAGACACTACAACATTAACCGCTATCCCTAGCGATATTTTGGGTGATTCCCCGGCGACTTGTCGCTGGAGATACCCTTCCTTGGCGACTTGTCGCTGGGGAACGCTCGCTAGGGATACGTTCCCTAGCGACAATCCCAAGCGACAAGGTGGGTCCCATATCTTTTTCTATCAAGTAATTAGTGCCACCGTGGCACATATTCTCCGGCGACATGTCGCTGGGGAATTTCCTAGTTAAAATTAAGTAATTAAGACACTTAATTAAGCGATTAGTTAATTGGGCACCATCCCCGGCGACAAGTCGCTGGGGATAGTGTTCCTTATACTTTGACTTGTCAACGAACAAGAATTTTTTTTAAAGCCATCCCCGGCGATATGTCGCCGGGGAATATTAATGTATAAAAAAAAATTCAAAAGTTATCCCCGGCGACATGCCGGCGACATGTCGCCGGGGAATAGTCTGCATTTTTTTTAAATGCAGCCTGCACAGCAGGCGATTTCCAGATTTTTTCCGAAATTTTTTCGGAAAAAATCTACCAAACATCAAACCTGTACCAAAACCTGTATAAACTCATCACATACTTGGTCAAAAATAATACAATATTAACGGATCAACGCAATACAAATACATCCACAACTTGTACACAAAACCAAAAAACATAATAAGGCTAAATGTTCCAAAATCCGAATAAGTCTACAAAACGTTGCTTCCTAGTCATAAACGGGGCTTACAAGTCAATATTCAACATGATAGGATAGGGAAACAAGTGTTTACATAACAGTCGCCAAGATGCAATTAAGTAACAGGTAGCATTTTACCATATATAACACAACTAACTATCGCATCGCTCATCCTCATCCTTCGTCTCCTAATCGTCGGCACTATCCTCGTCGTCCCGCACCCTACTCCGCTTCTGGGCACCACCAGACTCAAACTGTGAAAACATATCTGAGTACTTTGAGCAACTTTTGAAAAGAAGCATCATGAATTTCACCTTTTTTGTGTGGGTGTTGAGCGTTGCTTTCAGACGGAGGGCGTCTTGGGCCGGTGTGGCCCGTGCATGGCGAATTCGCTACCAACGCATCCGTAGAATGGTGCCCTCCGCTGGAGCTTTCGTTTTATGAGCATTACCCCTTCTTGCCAAACGTATTAATCTCATCATCTGTGTAGGTCCCGTAGCCTCCAGCCTCCTCACATTCTCCTCCTATGTAGTGACAAAAACACTAAGATAGTTAAATATTAGTCGGGCTGCAGGGTTTGGGTGGGGGGGGGGGGGGGGGGTGGGTTTCATTAATTCTCGATAATTCCTTAAGTGTGTTTTGAAACAAAACTTACGTATATACGTCGGTCCTCATCTGAAGAAATCCCGTTAATAGTGTGTAGCTACTGAAGATGGTGTCAATGAGGACGGGTACTCCTGAGTCGGCCTGACGCCTCTGCTTTTACATACACACGCAGTATCAGATGAAAACATATTTAAAAACTGACAAAATCACAACACCAGCGTATAGTCAGATAGTATATGTTCGGTATATGTATGTAAATAATTTTAATGTTTATTACCATCTCATCGCGACAGCGCTGGTGCAAAAAAGCGAGACTGGGATCCCTGTCGAGGTCATGGACAGTGCGCTTTTTGCCGGTTTTGCCGATTGAGAGGCTCGGGCATGTTCTTGCGATCATTCCAAAATGTATATATTATCCCACTCTTCCGCGTAATGTCCTTTAGGATGTGTCGCCTTGATCTTCTCCACATAGTTAAGTTCCGGTCTATAACCCAAATGGGTGGGCCTTGTAAGGCAGCTCTTGGGTGGTATTTGTACGCTTTTGCTAAGTGTTGCTGGATGGCAGGCGTTGATCTTGGGGGTCCAGTGGGGATTCCATGTGCGGCCTCAGATCAAACTGGGTCTACAATCATATACAACAAAACGAAGACAGAGTTAGAGATATAATTTATATATTTATTTATATGATATAAATAAATAAACGAATTTAGATAAATATACACAATTAAATAAATGAACACGATAATAAAATAAACATAAAAGGATAACTGACCCCAATATCTGTAATGAGCGTCGCCTTTCGCTCCTTCGGGACCTTCAGCCAAGAAGGGTAGTACAAAGGCACACCCCTAATGACCTCCCCGATGTAGCTAGACAATAGCCGTCATGGGTCACCGAGATGGCTAATAAGGGTTGTTTTGGTTCACGTAGCTCAAACGCGGTTGGGTACAGGGGCCTTTTTTTATCCGTGATTTCCTTTAAGGAGAGGTTTCGGGTCTTGTCGCGGGTATTCAGCCTGCCTGCTGCCCTGCCGCCCAAATTGGGCTTTGTTTGGCCTTTGCTGCAAAATCAGATCGTGAGTGATAAATCATTATTAAAATTCAAGGCAAGCAAGTTCAATATATGTATCAAATTTATGCTTGTATTACAA
The DNA here is from genome assembly GCA_026074375.1 of Tanacetum coccineum. Classification (NCBI taxonomy): domain Eukaryota; kingdom Viridiplantae; phylum Streptophyta; class Magnoliopsida; order Asterales; family Asteraceae; genus Tanacetum; species Tanacetum coccineum. The sequence continues at coordinate 5,434 of BQNB010123862.1, forward strand.
TAATCCAGAAATTCTTACCTCGATTAGGAAAGCAACCCATACAACCGGGTGGGTACATGGTGTGGAGGGGGACGATCCTCACCGCCACCATCACCGCCGTGGGACCGCAACATCTGCTGACATCTGTACAAGTACAATTAGCATAACATATAGAAATTCATAAACAAAATAATATAAGCATGCAAAAATTCAAATACATAATATCCAATACTATTCACATTTAAACATAACATATAGACATCATGAACAAAATAATTTATGCATGCCAAATCCAAATACATAATATCCAATAAATTCTCATTTAAACATAACATATAGGAAATTCATGAACAAAATAATAAAAACATGCAACATCCAAATACATACATATCCAAATAAATATTAAACATTTAAAATATCCACAACATTTCATTGATTCAAATATTTAAGTGTCTTTTGCATGTTACAACTCAAGATCAATCTTTTTTTTCACTAGATTAAACTTTGTCAACACATCATCATCAACATTGATGAGGTTTCATCACAGATTCTGCTAAATCATGAGAAAGGGTGTCTTTTATCATCAGTATTATCATCGCGCAACTTGGTTCAATAATCAATGATGTATCTGGCGGTTCGTCAACCTTCGTTGAGTTGACATTAATTGCAAGGTTGGCTTTATCCAAGGCACTTCAAACTAGTGTATGAGTGGGAGATCAGATAGATGAGTTGTCGAATGTATAATATCAGGATTGTCCTCTACCACGATGACACCCCGTTGAAAAACTTTTTATGATTAAATGTTTGCGACCTTCTAGTGGGTTTGGCCTATATTAAAGGTAGAAGACATGTCTTTGACTTGTTGTTCGAGAACGCGTACTGATCATGTTTTAAATGCTCTCACCTCAGCAGTTCTGATTTTGTGTCTGTTGTTTCTAAAGGACAAGTTTTTTGACTTTACATTCGTGTTGCTAGTGTCGAACACACTTATCTCGGAACAACCACAACATTTAAACGAACAAATTATTATACTCGAGATTTCATTGAAGCTGACCATAATTCATTTCTCCGTCAGGGCACAGGCGAAACCAAAAGTTGCGCTTCGATTTTGAGTTGTACGACGTTCTGTCGCGGCTTGTGCACGACATACCTCACTACCGTTTTTGACTATCCGCTAAGAGTTTATGTGAGATTGGACTCCATGTTGGTCACAAGCCAAAGAGAATAACTCAGTCTGGTTATGCTAACCTCTGGTGTCTTTGTCATTGTCTAGTAACGTTGACGCATCTATTGAAGAAGATTAGGGTTAGATAAGAACACAAAATATGATATGTTTTTTTTAACAGTTAAGATCACAAAATAAGTTTAAGTTTACCTGCGACCCAAACAGTCGAGGATATTCTTTCGCTTTCGTGTCTTTGTGAGGGAAATAAGACTGAAATAATCGTTCATGGTATCTAGAATAAGGTCGTCAAAATGATAAGTATGAAAAAAAGAAGTTCAAAATAAATAAACGCGTTACCTCTTGAACTGGGACCTAGTTCGTGTCGATTCCGGATTGTTGGTGAAGTACTTACCATTTTCCTTTCTTCAACTTCTTGGGCATCCAAACACGATTATATCCGACCGTAAACCATTCGATTTATACGATCGGAACACCTGAAACTGACACGTTGGGGGAGGGGGAGGATCCACATTACGGTCGGTGTCGATTAAATTTCGTGGTAACATCCCAAAAATAATGAGAACTAATAGTCTGTTCTTCTGCAACATAACCTCGCAATCGAACCTTAAGGCTTAGCTTTATTTTCGTATCATAACCTTTAGGCTTATTCATGTATCTTTCAAATGAAAAACATCCACCGGGGGCGAATAGGCCGCCTTCAAGAGCCTCTGAGGTGGTAAATGGATATAAAACCAATGTGATTCATTATTGTCAATAGGGAGCAGAGGATATTTGAGCTCAAGATCGCAAGATATCGACCACCTTGATTGAGATTTCAACCATGTCTTCCCTCCATCAAAAATGCAGACGCGGAATTTGCTCTTTAAACAAGGATACAGAGCTCGATTATTGGTTTTTCAATTATGGGTAAGTAATTTTGAAGTCAGTAAGGAAGTATACGTTTTGCATTCATTATATGACTGTCATGAGACTACAAGGCTCTTATATTGGTCATTATCGGTTACTTTGTGCTTGAAGCATGATCGAACCAAATGTGGTATTTTAACTCCTTTGATGAACTGACAATAACTTTTTTCGGTTCTCTGGTGGTGAAAGTATACGCAGCCTGGGCTTCAAGTACTTCCGTTTTTGGTTTGGCGAGCCACAAGCCATCTTCGATATGCCCAACCTTTGTGTTTGTCTTATGCCTTGGCGATGTCTTTAGATTTGTATTCATTTACAAAAGTGTTCAAGATGGCCTCCAACACATTTTTTTCGATATGCATGATGTCTAAATTGTGTCTTAGTGTAAGAAAAGACTAATACGCAAGCTAGTAAAAAATAAACCGTTTAGTCCAGTTAAGCTCGACAAGAACATTGCGTTTTATCTTCACACCCATATCACGATGTATACTGTCAGACGCGTTGGCAATTCTATCCAAGATGAGCCAGGATTTCATCCTGGCCCAAATTCTTTAGGAGTATTCTCTGTTATTCGGTTTGGCCCATTGAATATTCACGTGAACTCATCCATTTATGGGGGCTTCTTTAGAGAAATTTTGTGGCCAACATAGGTGTTTTGCTTACATAACGAAAAAGATTGGAGTGGTTTCAGTACATGTAGGCATGCCCTTGTTAACCTTGGCCCACTTCCACCTTAGACAATACTTTCGAGAGGAATATCATTGCTGGTCCATAAACCATCGCTCTACATATGAACTTCTGGCCATGAAGCAACTCTATAGTTCTCAACATTTCCGGTCCAATAAACCATTTAGGTCTCAAGTAAAGCCTCATAGTAACATCATATGTCTTGCTCGGGGATTATTTTTTTTTTTTATTAGGCCAAGAAAGAATTAACAACGTTAGCATAAATGAACTTCCTTTCATAGATAACCATCGAAGGCAGCTTGTATGTTGTCAATATCACCTGCCACATGTCTATAAGCCTGAAAGGTTTGCCCGATACGGATTGAAAACCATCAGCAGCCATCCCTTGTTTCGAGCATTTCTTAGTTCTTTTGAAATAATCCGGCATACTTGGTGTCAATGTTCTTCCATGCTCTACCATCAAGTCCGGGGTTGTTGATACCTTACCGGGCTCGTACACTTTCAGTTAGCTGCCAATCATTTTTCTTTGCAGTGTGTAGACTTGTTAACCTTTTTGTAGTCTAGGAATGATCGAATAAGTAACGCAACACCTTTCTTATGGTACTTTCTTCAGGTGTGGTTACGTCTTTCTATCTACTGGTTACACACCGGACAGAAAGAAATCCCAAATCATTGTTTTCGTCTCACCGAAATATGCAGCATTTCATATTCACAAGCTTGTTTCACTCGTACCCTAAACCCGATCGTTTCTAAATGTATTCTTTATTGCATAGTTCTGACGGGGGGAGCTTGTATTTCCTTTACTGATGGGAAATACATTTTGGAAAGAAAATCTATACATATCATTGAATATAGTTCAGTTAATTTACCTTTAACCTTTAATTATGTAAACTTTTGCCATAAAGTTCTTATCGTAGAGTCACATTAGTCACAACCGGGGTACAGCTCCTCGTTGGCACTGGCATATAACTCTTCAAACTCGTTACGTGTAGCTTGAGTCGGTTCGTTACTTGTCTCACCAATATCTCCTTGAGTTGGCTCATTGTGTTCATTATTCGGAGGAATATAGCTAAGTCATTATAGTACGTCTATGTCATGTCGATCTCATCTGATGGTGTGTTCTTGTGTTATTATTACTTGGCCTGGTGGCTGAGGAAGACTCTGGTTCCACGCCATTGGTGAAAACCCATGTTTTTATCCTAGGTCTATCCATGTCTATCAATATTGTGGTATGAAGGTGTTTGATGGATACCTTACAATATTGTTCGACAAGACTTGCATGGACATCTTATTTTCCCGGCACTATTCACTAACGGCTTGCATATGATCGAGACTTTTTCAACGACCTGATATAAAATCGCTTTTCATGACGCCTAAAGTGTTCAATCTCTGTTATCCAGCGATTACCAATAAACTGCTGTTTTATCGATACATTTAGTTATTATATGCATCTTATTAAACACATTCAACCGAGGAATACTGAGATGTTCTTGTTCTAACCTAGTTGCAACTTTGGTAGCAATCCTGAACCCACTCTTGTAATGATTCGTAACTTCACATAATATGACATGCGTTATATCCGATTTACTATTTGAGAAATTCCTTCTCGCTGCCATTTCCCTCAACTCTCCAATATGTGGTTAAAGAACGGACATATGTGGAAAAGGAGAAACGCTGTTCGAAAATATCTAAATATGTAAACCAATTATACGCATTCATATTCTAAATGAGACAAACATTCAAAAAGTAGTCCTAACAGGGGATCTTTCGAAATTGATTTTAATAAATTAATTATCGGACGGGTTTTCTTAGGTTGGATTAAATTCAAACGGGGGATTTTTAGACTTTAATCAAACATCCTAAAACATTCCTAAATAGGGTTCAATATAATATAATACCCGCTAAACGGCATTCATTTATATCATATAAAACACATACTTTTAAATCAAATAAACGAATATCCATTTATATCATATAAAAACATATATTTAAATCAAATAAGCTGTTTTTAAACAGCTTTTTAAAATAAGCTGGTTAGCTTACAACTTATTTTAACTTATTTTCGCATATATGAGTTTATTGTATTAATAACCACCCCGGAGACATGTCAAACTATAAACATACATAATTTTAAATCAATTCACCTAATAATAACTATAAACTAACTAAATTTAAACAATAAACATTCTCCGGCGACATGTCCCCCGGAATACCAAAAGGAAAAATAAAAATTATAACATACATTCGGTGTATTCGGCTCGTTGTCGGCTCGGCCCGGCTGTGGACTCGGCTACCAACTGCCAAACAAAAAAGAATTAACACATTAACACCATATTATACCAAACCTTATCATAATTAAAAAAATTAAAACAAAAAATACAACCACTCGGACTCGGCTACTGTTACAAGAGGTCACCACAAACAATTATAGGGTTAGAAAAAGAAGTAGAAGAATTATCATTTAGAGGGTTTTGAAAAGAATTATGGTTTAGAGGAGGAGGAGTATGTGGTGGCGGTATTATGCTCGTGTGCTCGTGTGAGTAGCGGTGGTGAGTGGTGGTAGGTAATGTGGTGAGTGGTGGTGGTGGTGGTGGGTTCTGTGGTGGTGGTGCCGGAGGTGGTGTGGGTGAGAGGTGGTGGTGATGCTGTTAAAATCGCCAAGAGTTGTTTTTTTTATGTTTTACGTTTTGTGGTGCTGCTGAGATGAGAAAATTACAACTTTGTCGTTTAGCAGAAAATGGCGCCATAACCAAAATATTGGAGGGCTTTTTGGCAAAAATAAAAAAGGTTTCCAGGCGACATGTCGCCGGGGAAAGCTTTATTAAAAAATTATAACGTTTTATTAATATATCAAAACTATATTTTTTAGAAAAAGTATATTATTTAAAATTTAAAAAATATATTATTTAAAATTATTTTTTATAAAATATATAAATATTATTTACAATTATTTTTATAAAATATATAATCGGTTCGTTTTGGCTGGGTCGGTCCGATTTCTCAGTTCGTTCCGGTCGGTTCATATATAATTATTATTTTTTATAAAATGTATAATTATTATTTACAATTATTTTTTATAAAATATATAATCGGTTCGTTTCGGCTGGGTCGGTTCGGTTTCTCGGTTTATTCCGGTTGGTTCGTAGACTTAAGCTATAAAAGACAAATGCAAGACTTTAAACCACACTATTCTACTGCAATAGATTCTAAACATGCATGAATTGAACACAAATAAGCCTTAAATGAAAATTTAAGCAAATAAGCTATTCTATGAACCTAAACTACTGTATCAAACCTTAAACCATATTTTTGGTTTTTCAGTTTTTGATTAAGTTCTAAACTAGATAAGCAGGCCTAAAATACTTAAGCTATAAAGTTCTAAACTAGATATTAAACTCAAATACATAAAGTCTAATCTAAATCCTACTTGTGCACCAAATTTCAAAAGCTAAAACACTGTTTTGAATATCTGAATTTGAGATCAAAACTTGACTATGAACTAGATTTTTGACAGTTTTACTTAAAATGGGTAAAAATGGAGAAAAACTTAAACCAATGCAAAAGTCTTTATAACCAGATTTTATACTTGTTTATGTGAGTAAATTGAACATGTAAAAGCAGTTTTTAAAGTTCAAAAATCAGAATCAAAGAAATTAATGTTAAAACTGTTTTTATCACCACAGAGGTGAAAATGCTTTTATAAAAACTTGAGTTTGGATCACAACTTGATCCAAACTTACAAAAACTTGTCTAAAACTTGTTTTATGACTAATCAAAAGTAACTAATTCAAACAAGAACAACTAGCAGTACTAACTCTTGTTAGTACTGCTCTTATCCCAAACGCTCCTTAAACTATGAATACCAGATTATGAATAGCTAAATATGAACCTATTGAGCAGATTTCAACATTCAAATAAGCTAGAACAATAAGCTGACTACTTATGCTAATTTTATGACTATTTATGACAGATTATGCTATAACATGTAAAACTAAGATCTAAACTAGAAACAAGCATGAAACATGATCAAAACACTAAGACATAATAAGCAGAATTGGCTTTTGCAGCCTTAGATTCAGATATCTAGATAAGCTCAAAACTCCAAAATAAGCTCTGGAACCTAAAACAATCTTTAACTAACCTAAATTTGAGATTAAAAAAGTGGTCTATGAACTTTAAAAACTGACGATGCTGAACTTATGACAGTTAATGCTAAAAACCTCAAACAACAATTGCAGGCCTAAACCAAATCATTACTACTGCATTTCTAGACTAGATCAAGCATAAAACAGCACCAAAGAAGCAAATCTAATAAGTGACAACAAAATTACATGAGGAAAAGATTATATTGTGAAATTACTAATAAGTGACAACACATACTGATAAACAAGTGATAAACAAGTAACTTTTTGTTCATTACACTACACGAGGACAATATTATAAGTGAAACAAGTGGCGGGTCAAAACATACGACCAAAACGATGATTCATCCAAGTAAAAGTCCATCAAGTGCCACTAAAAGATCCTCAAGTGTTGCAGATTCATCAGATGGATCCTCATGACGGCTCGCCAACTCCAACTTTGCTTCCAGTATCTTTATTTTCATCTTCAAAAGTTTACAATCTTGGCAGTTTCCTTCACGAGCACTAGAACCTTGTCCTGCAGAGGAAGATCCTGGCGAATAGCAACCTTTTCCTGAAGAGGAAGGTCCTGGCGAAGAGCTTGACCTATTATTTGGGATCTTTTTCACGTATTTTGTAAAGCTACAGTTCCTGTCTCCCTGTATACCAAACAACCATAAATTACACTCTGATGAAGGCAGTCTATTTTCACTTAACAGAAGTAATAACATACATCCATAGGGCATTGGTGGAATACACCCTTCCTATCTATATCTGAAATGGCATGACAGAGGCCCTGACCACATCGACAAGGAATGAGCTCGTCCACCCATACAAAATAATTACAGCCAAAATAAGCACCCTGTTACAGATTAAGAAAATTATAAGAATCGTATTTTTGTCAACCAATATATTATAGAAGAGATTAGCATATATATATAAAGACCAAACTTCTGATTGTTCACCTGTGCATTAGGACATGCATAGTACTTTCTACCTGTGTTTTTTCCAGATTGTGTTTCCTTCAGCACTACATTGCTATTTCCACAGCACGAATAAAAGTATGGCGTCATCTGCAATATACCACAAAACTAAGGGCTAGTATCTGCTATACAAAGATGGAAGGGATATGATGAACAAGGCATTAAAGTTCATTCTGGAGCAAAAGGAGTGTAACCCCACCCTTAGAGCATCTCCAATGCTTCTATCTATTAAAGACTTTTTTCATTTATGACAATTAATTTCTCATAACTTGTATAATTCAAAAAGTCATTGTTGTAAAACTTCTCCAATCGACAAAAGCTTTCTAAAAGTCATTGTTGAAATAATTTACTTTGGTGGTTATGAAACTTTTGTTTGACTACTACATGAGTTTATTGACGAAACACTTTTATCAAAATTATTATGATTAAGGCCTTATATGGTTATGTTGTCCTTTGTGAGTGGTTCGTAACGAGCCATTATATGTCCAAAAAGAAGTTTGTGCGAATGAGATTTC
>BQNB010123863.1:0-20028 GCA_026074375.1 Tanacetum coccineum
TTTATGCTCACACATTATCTCTCAATTCTTTTTGCTCACCAATTCACTCTTTCTGTTTTTCACATAACTCTCTTTCTGTTTTTGAGCTCATAATTTCTCTCTATTCTTTTTGCTCACCAAGTCACACAATTTTGTACAAATTCCATCAATTCTATTAGTTTCAAACTGTCCTCCCCACTTCCAAGTGTGTAACCTCTTGAGAGAGGTGGATCATTGGACTGTATAGTTTTTGGAAAACTATCAGCCATCAACGAATTTGATGATTCTTTACCAGTTTCCGTTTGCCCTTGAATAGCCAATGCTTCATTGCAATAACATGGTGCATTGATAACCATATAGTTTTGAGTAAACTATCAACTATCAATAGATTTGAAAAGTCTTTACCAAAAGCCGTTTGCTCTGGACTAGCCAGTTCTTGATGTCTGTTAGATAGGGTGAACTGATGACCATTTGACAAGAAATCCACATGCTTTTAGTAGTTTCCTTTTCTTAAATTAGCAGCTAGGGACAATTCCAATCCACATGTACTCAGCAGTATTAACTGAACCTAACAGTATGAATTTTTGTACCAGCAGTATTAACTACCTTCAGTAGTAGTAACTAAGCTCAGCAGTACAAACGAGTTATACCAACAGTATTAACTCTGTCTTCAATAAACATGCAACATATGAACCTTAAAAGTCATCCTGTCATCCACAACCCATCTTCTAACAAAATATTTATCTATAAACTTTATAACTCTAAACTATACCATCTTGCCTCCCCTGAACCAATGCAGCTATAGATTGATCATTCCAATGTTAACAATTAAGAAATTGAACCTGTTAACATCAAAAGCTTTAGTTAAAAGATCTGCCACATTGTCATCAGTGGGAATCTTCAGCACCTGGATAAGCTTCTTCTCATAAGCATCTCTAATGAAGTGGTGCCAAATCTCAATATGCTTTGTTTTGGAGTGAAATACTGGATTCTTTACAATGCATATTGTGCTCTCATTATCAATGTAGATCTTTGTGTTCATAAAATTGAACCCATAGTCTAACATTTGATTTTGAATCCACAATACTTACCCACAACAGTTGGCAGCAACAACATATTATGCCTCTGTAGTAGAAGTAGCCACAATGGTTTGCTTCTTTCATTTCCATGAAATAAGTCTCCTGCCAAGAAATTGACAACCTCCTATTGTGAATTTCTTGTCAAGATTTGCTCCAGCATAGTCCTTATCTGAGTAGGCTTCCAGGTCAAATGATGACACCCTAAGATACCAAAGGCCCAGTTTGGGTTTGCCCTTGAGGTACCTAAAGATTCATTTTACAGCATTAAGATGGGAGGTCTTTGGAGTTACCTGAAACCTAGAACAGGCACAGACTGCAAACATAATATCAGGCCTAGAAGTAGTCAAGTACATTAAAGAGCCAATCATAGATCTATAAAGATGTACATCCACATCAGCAGCTTTTTCATCCTTGGTCACAGGCTTCTTGGTCTCAATTGGAGTACTGGCAGTCTTCACATTAGCAAAATCAAACTTCTTCAGGATCTCTGCAACATACTTATCCCGACTTATGAAAATACCATCTTCTTTCTGTTTGACTTGTAATCCAAGAGAGAAGGTGAGCTCTCCTATAGAACTCATCTGAAATATACTTTTCATCAATGCCTCAAATTCATCACACCAAGACCTCTTTGTTGAACCAAAAATAATATCATCCACATACACCTGTACCAACATGATATCATTCTTGTCCTTCTTGATGAAGAGAGTCTTGTCAATGGTTCCTCTTTTGTATTCACTCTTCAACAAGAAAGTAGATAAAGTAGCATACCAGGATTTAGGAGCTTGGTGTAAACCATACAAAGCTTTTACAACCTTTTAGACCTTCTTAGGGAACTTAGGATCTACAAAACCTGGAGGTTGAGACACATATACCTCCTCATCAATTGTGCCATACAAGAAGGAACTTATTACATCCATATGATAAACTATGAATCCCATATAAGAAGCAAAGGCCAAAAAGATCCTAATGGCTTCAATCCTAGCCACAGGAGCAAAAACCTCATCATAGTCTATCCTTTACTCTTACCTATGTCCCTGGGTAACCAACCTTTCCTTATTTCTAACCACAACATCTCTTTCATCCTGCTTATTCCTGTAGACCCATTTAGTCCCAATTGCCTTCTTCCCATAAGGCAAATCTACAAGAATCCATACCTTCTTAATCTTGAATTGCAACAGTTCTTCCTGCATAGCATTAACCCAACTTTCATCTTTAAGGGCTTTAGATATCTTTTTGGGTTCAATTTGAGATAGGAAGCAAGCAAACAAGAAGTGCTGGAAATCCTTATGATTATTTATTCTCTGCTTTTGAATATAACTTATAAAAGCATAGGCTCCAAAACTTTTCTTCACTTTGCTCCTTGTTTAAACTGCTGATTTTGGATCTCTAAGAATTTGAGTTGTAGGATGAATAGAGTGTATCCTTGAAGTGGGAATGGGACTAACATTCAAAGTGAATTCTAAATTAGTGAAGTCAGCCACTGCACCCTCATCATCATAAGATGCGTTGGTAAAAATACCATCATTTGAATTGCCATAAATATCCTCAAGAGCAGGTATTTGAGAATCATCTTGGTCAGCATAGTTGGTTAGATTAGGATAAGATGGTCTACCAGTACTAAAAACATTTGAAGGATTAACAGTACTAGGTGGTGTGCTAATAGTATTAACTATGTTAGTACTGGTAGCTCTAGCAGCTCCTGCTTGAAGAAGCAAATCCTCTGTACTTTGAGCAAACTCCTTTCTAAGAACTTCAGCAGCATCATTAGCCTCCTTTTCTTGTCTTTTAAGCCTTTTAAGCTCTTCCAAAAGGGCTTGATCCTCCTGATGAACTGGCTCCTCATTTGTCTTTACACCAGTATCCTTAGTAGGCTTTTTACCTTCATTCTTTGCTTCTGAGCTCTTGACTATTGAAGTATAAGAAGAATATATTGGCAGTACAAAGTAGTCTTGAGCAGGGTTAGCTTCTATTTCAGAATTTCCTGCATCAATATTATCTTGTATACCTGCACTATGATTAGCTTTTTCTAGACCTGCAGTTTTGTTAGCTTGATTCTCTAATCTCACAGGCTGATAATTCATTAAATCAGTTAAATAATCAAGATCAAATAGCCAATTAGGTTCTTTCCCTACAACATTTGGTTTATTTTCTAAAAAGTTTATATGCAGGTTTTCTTCAACTCTCTTAGTTTCTAAATTGTATACCCTAAAATCCTTGCTATTTAGGGAATACCCAACTAAAAACCCTTCATCAAAATTCCCTTCAAACTTGCCCAGATGGTCAATGGTATCCAAGATGGTCACATGGCACCCAAAAGGTCTTATATAGCTTATGATTGGTATTTTACCAGTTATAAGTTCATAAGGTGTCTTATTTTAAGGCTTGGTCACTAATACCCTATTAAGGACATAACAAGCAGTACTAACTGCTTCAGCCCAAAAAGTATTAGGTAAAAAATGAATCTGCTAGCATTGTTCTAGCAGCCTCAATAAGGGTCATGTTCTTTCTCTCAACAACTCCATTTTGTTGTAGAGTTCTGGCATTACTGTATTCCCTCTTGATCCCTTTTGACCCACAGAATTCAATAATGTCCCTGTTTTTGAATTTTGTACCATTATCAGATCTAATAGTTTTAACTTTTTGATTTAATTGGTTCTCAATTTGTCTTATAAAGTCCTTAAGGATTCCACTAGTTTCATCCTTAGTTCTTCAGAAGAACACCCAACTAAACCTGCTAAAATCATCAGTGATAACAAGGCGGTAAGTCTTATGGTTTATGCTCCTTACAGATGTAGGTCCAAATAAGTCCATATGTAAAAGTTGTAAGGGCTGACTAATAGAGCTCACTGATTTGGCCTTACAAGAGGCCTTGTGTTGCTCTCCTTTTTGACAAGCAACACAGGTGTGGTCATTTTGAAAAATCTTTAAAGGTAAGCCTCTTACGAGGTTTCCCATTACAAGTTTGTTTAAGTTTTTAAAGTTAACATGACCCAACCTTCTATGCCATTTGTTAGATTCATCAATTGTGGCCTTTGCAATCAAACAAGCTAAACCTCCAGAAGGAACAATGTTCTCTATGTTGAAATTGTACATATTTTTTTGTCTAGGGATTTTAAGTAATACTTGATTTTCATTAGGCAACTTAAAGTCAGAAGATAACACAAGACATTCAGTGTCTGTGAAGAGAACCTTCTTCTTCTTGTCACACATTTGTCACACAGAAAAGAGATTGAAATGTTGTAGTTCTTTCACAAAGCACACATCCTCAAAATCTAACTTTCCTATTTTTATTTTACCTTTACCAGTTATGTAACCTTTACTACCTCCAAAAGCAACAAGGCCACCATTATAGTCTTGATATTCAGCAAGGTAGGCCTTGTTTCTAGTCATGTGCCTGGAACATCGACTATCAACAATCCCTTTGTTCTTTAAAGCTCTTTATGGATAATCTTGCACATTAAATAAGAGAGATTAGTTTCTCTTAGGGACCCAAGCCATTTTGGGCTTGGGTCTGCCTCATGGATCTTCAAAATTAACACATTTTCTAAAATTTGATCCACCATTGTATTTGGATAATTTGTTCCAGTAATGTCTTTTAGGTCTCGAATTACAACCTGTTGAGGGCTTAACAGCAGTTTCCCTTTTTTCCCCAATAGCACTAACTGCTTTTACCTCAGCAGTATTAACTTTTTGATTTGAAAATTTTGTTCTTGGTGCTATTGTTCTATTAAATGGCCTTCTGATAGGTGAATGAGACAAACACAAGTATCATTTCTCAAATATTCATCAGGAGTATAAAACGGTGTGGTCTGTGGGGGGCCGAACAAAGTTATATCGGGGGATTATTTATAAGCCTCATGACATTGAACGTTACCATATCAATATGTTGGGGTTCCCAACAAGGTATGCCTACTATACACCCTCGCTATGAGTGCATATTATTCTCTATACAACGCATCCGTTGTGTCATATTCCCGACACTTGACGATAGCCAGTCGTCACGGATTGGAGGTGGCAGCCTCCAAATAGTACTATTCCATGTATAAGCGTATGCCATTTCCCGGCAATTAACAATTCATGATTTCCGCAAGCCTTTAATCTAGCGAGTTACAGCTACTTAAATAATAATCTATGGCAACTAGCATACAATCTCCCTTGTGTTCTATTTTAAAAACAAGCATGTTATCTCCCTCGCGGGTTTATAAAACAATTAAAGTGTAAAAATGCGAGGCTATGAACTCACTTGGTGATGTCGGAAGAGAATATCGATAGATAAGAACTTCGGGCGTAAGCGCGTCGGTCAACCGAGACCTATACAAATTGTAACGGGTCTTAGGTTTCTAGTCGATGAAAATTAACGAAAACTCATAAATAAATAAGTATATGTATACATGTAGTTTATATGATGATCATACTCTTGCAACATATTTATTTCACACTTAGAGTTTTCTAGGTTTTTAACTTGTTTTTATTAGCCATTTTACTAGTATTGTCTAATATATCCCAAAAAGCCCAATAGGCCCATTAGTAAGTCCATTAAGTATTTAGGTTGATATTATTGACCCAAGACCAGGTCTTAGCCCATTAATTAAGCCCAAGTGGGTTGGGCTTAAAGCCAAGTCCAATATGTCTATTTTAATACATTGGGCCTAGTGGCCCAATTAGGCCTTATGGCCCATTTAAGCTTGTAAATGAGTCTTATTATAAATTTTTGGGTTCTCGAGGTCGGGACATGTTTATTATCAGTAAGTTAACTTTTAAAAACTCCCAAGAAGTGGGTCCTACCACCTCGGGTTTTAGTGGTAAAAACGTTTTATTAATTATAGTGTTTGTGTAGACGTAAAATTTTATATACGTTTAGGTTTACAAAAATAGTCGTATTTTAATAACCGTATATGGTATAATTTATATATTTATATGCTTGGCTTCATATTTAAGCTCACTTTACAGATTTAAACTCATTTTAGTACATCTTTTAGTCATAATACGCATAGGGTGTACTTTTATTCATAAATGTCAAGTTACAAAATTCGGGACTCACATCTAACTTTCACCATTTTGATGCCATTTACAATACCATAATGAAATATGTTGATCATCAATAGGCTCAGACCTGCATGATTTTATCTCTAAGGTCATGATTAGTCTAACTTTATAACCAAATCAGTAATAGTTAGACTTTTTATGCCATCTGTATAGCAGGTCAGAAACAACTAGTTATAGTATTTTGTCCACTAACCTTACTCAATTTATACATTCCAATGGGGATCCCGTTTGCTATATGATCACAAGAAATTTGTCTACAACCTTAGAGTATTCAAACACTCTCAAAAGTTACTCAAAATTCCAGAGAACTTACTGTTTTAACATCAGCCCTTATTTTTAGTGATTTCTAGCTAGTTTCAATAGTTGATTAAGCCATTTTTAACCTAGATCTATGAATGCATGAACTATTTTATTACTTGATCATCATATATCATAAATTTACATATACAATAAGGAAATAATAAATAAAATAATAATAATACAAGGTAGAGTTTTACACAAATAAATATGAGAATATCAATTGATAAAAAAAAAACAATATAACCTTCTACTCCACATTTGATCTCTTCACCCAAATTATTTTAGATCACCATCTTTTCATACATCAAAACTTGATAAAAACTTGTTTAACTTCAGCCCATATAAGTTTAAAACCTTCTTATAACTCCTTTAGATCATCTTCAAAATACAAGGGTTATACTAGGTGTTCATGTTCACTAGTGTTCTTCATTGTTTGATCTTCAAAATTAAGAATGTGTGTGTGTTTCTTGGCGTCAAAGGGTGAGAGGAGAAGAGAAAAATGCATATTTTCTTTGTTAAAGTGTGGCTTGTGTGTGTATTTTTGGTCAAAATGAGCTTATGTATGTGTAGAAGTGAAATGCCAAGTGTTAGCTTGAAATGTAAGGTTGGATGACACATGGGGGTCAATTCAGAATTTTGAGTTATAAAATGACTTGTGTGTGTGAAAATTGGTCAAAATGAGCTTATATGAGTCTTGGACAAAAATGCCAAGTGTTACCTTAAGGAATGAGGTTCAATCACAAGGTGGCACCTCCCACCTTTCTATTTCCGCCCCAATGGGGTGGTATTTAAGTGGGTTGAGTTTTTGATTTATATAAAAACTTGACCTACAATTTGTAAATACGGGTATTATCAAAGTCCGGTATTTAAAAAGGTACGATTTGTAGTCGTTTTTTGTAAAAAGTAAAAATAGTACGAGACATGAAAAATAAAAACGAATGTAATAAAAATATTTCTACGGCATTTTGAAAATATAAACGTCGATGCTTAACGTAGGATTCGTTGGTTCTTTGTAAACGTCGCAAAACTTACAAATGTAAGCCCTAATTCTCCCAGTTAGTCGTGAGTTCATATCTCAACATAAAAATGAAAATTATAATTAATACTCGAGGATAAAATAACGACCTGAAATTGACGGATTGTCATAGCATTTCCCCCTAAAAAGGGATCTTCGTCCCTGAAGATCAATTCATCTTGTTGCTCGCTTCTTGTTAAAATCAAAGAGATGAGGATATTTCTTCTACATCTGATCCTCCCATTCCCAAGTATATTCCAGTCCACGAATCGAGTTCCATCGAACTTGAACTATACGAATCCGACTTTTCTTAAGTTGTTTCACTTCTCTATCCATGATTTTAATGGGTTCTTCGATGAAATGCAACTTCTCGTTGATCCTTACTTCGTCGAGTGGAATGATAAGTTCTTCATCTGATAAAAATTTCTTTAAATTCGACACATGGACTATATTGTGTATTCCTTGAAGCTCTTGGGGTAATTCCAGTTTATATGACACCGAACCTACTCTTGATAAAATCTTGAATGGTCCAATATAACGGGGACTTAATTTCCCACGTTTCCTAAATCGAACAACACCTTTCTACGGTGATACTTTCAGCATAACTTTGTCACCCACTTCGAACTCCAAAGGTTTACGTCTCACATCCGCATAACTTTTCTGTCTACTACGAGCTGCTAATAATCGGTTCTTGATTTGCACAACCATCTCTGTCGTTTCGCGAATCATTTCTGTTCTCGTAAGTTGGGCATCTCCATCCTCACTCCAACGTACAGGCGATCTACATTTCCTTCCGTATAGAGCTTCAAAAGATGCGGCTTTAATACTAGCGTGATAACTATTATTATATGAGAATTCAGCCAAAGGTAAGTACTTATCCCAACCACTACCAAAGTCAATCACGCAAGCATGCAACATGTCCTCTAATGTTTGTATCGTTCTTTCATTCTGACCATCAGTTTAGGATGGTAAGCAGTGCTCATATCTAAATTTGTCCCCAATGACTTTTGAAGAGATCTCCAAAACCTTAATGCGAAACGAGGGTCTCGGTCTGAAATAATCGACATAGGCACCCCGTGCCTACAAACAATCTCCCTCAAATATAATTGAGTAAGCTTCTCTATTTTATACTTCTTATTTATCAGAATAAAGTGAACATATTTAGTCAATCGGTCAACAATGACCCAAATTGAATCATATCCAGATGGTGTTCTTGAAAGCTTTGTAATGAAATCCCTTGTAATTCTCTCCTATTTCCAAACAGGAATTTCTGGCTGCTGAAGTAATCCTGCCAGCTTTTGGTGTTCAGCGTTGACTTTAGCACATGTTAAGCACTTACTGACATATGTCGCAATGTCAGCTTTCATATTCGGCCACCAGTATAACTTCCTCAAATCATGGTACATTTTATCCGATCCAGGATGAATGGAATATTTTGATTTATGAGATTCCGACATGATTAGGCCTTTCAATCATCCAAATAATGGTAACCATACTCGTCCTTTCAGACATTTTGACTATCGGATCTAACTTCAAATGGCTCCCCTTCGCCACGAAATCCTTCGGCACCAATATTTTCCTCCTTGCACGCTTCAACTTGTGCATTTCGAATTTGTTCGGGTAAATTGTTATGTACCGTCACCACTAAAGCACGCACTCGAATCGGTTCCTTATCCTTCCTGCTCAACGCATCAGCGACAACATTCGCCTTTCCCGGGTGATAACGAATAACACAATCGTAATCACTCAGAAGTTCAATCCATCTACGCTGCCTCATATTTAGCTCTTTCTGATCCAAAATATATTGTAGGCTTTTGTGATCGGTGTATACCGTACACTTAGTGCCGTACAAATAATGTCTCCATAGTCGAAGAGCAAAAACCACCGCTCCTAATTCCAAGTCATGGGTCGTATAATTTTCTTCATTCTTTCTAAGTTGCCTAGAGGCGTACGCAATCACCTTTTCTCGTTGCATTAAAACAGCTCCAAATCCTTTAAGGGATGCATCACAATATACAACAAAGTCTTCGCTTCCTTCGGGTAGTGATAATATTGGCGCACTACACAATTTCAGCTTCAATGTTTGAAATGCCTCCTCTTCGTCGTCGCCCCACACATACGGCTTATTTTTCTGAGTGAGTTTAGTATTGGTTTGGATATTAGAGAAAACTCCTTAATAAACCTTTGATAATAACCTGCCAAACCCAAAAATTGTCGCACTTCCATTGGTGTAGTCGGTGCAGCCCAATTTTTTATGGCATTGATCTTCGCAGGATCAACATGAACTCCACTACTATCAATTACATGGCCAAGGAATTGCACGGAATCAAGCCAAAAATCACATTTTGAAAACTTAGCGTATAACTTTTCGCTCCTTAGCAAATTCAAGATAGTCTTTAAATGTTCACCATGTTCTTCTTTATTTTTGGAATAAATCATAATATCATCATTGAATACAATTACGAACTTATCAAGATACGGCTTGCACACGCGATTCATCAAATCCATGAATATTGCAGGTGCATTAGTCAGTCCAAAAGGCATTACTCGAAACTCATAATGTCCATAACGAGTTCTAAACGCTGTAATTGGAATGTCTTCCTCGCGGATACGAAGTTGATGATAACTAGACCATAAATCAATCTTCGAATAAACACTAGAACCTTGTAGCTGATCAAATAAGTCATCAATCCTTGGTAATGGATATCGATTCTTGATCGTCAACTTGTTCAGTTCTTGGTAATCAATGCACATTCGGAACGATCCATCCTTCTTCTTCACGAACAAGACCGGAGCTCCCCACGGCGACGAGCTCGGTCGAATAAAACCTTTCTCCGATAACTCTTGCAGTTGCTTAGACAACTCCTTCATTTCGGATGGTGCTAAACGATATGGCGCACGCGCCACAGGTGCAGCACCGGGAATAAGATCAATACGGAATTCAACTTGCCTGGGTGGCGAAAGTCCAGGTAATTCTTCGAGAAATACCTTGGGAAAATCTCGGATAACTGGAACATCTTCTAATCGCTTGTCCTTCGATTTTTGCTCAGTTACTTGAGCTAAGAATAGCTCACAACCCTTCTTGATATACCTTCGAGCCTTAATGCAAGAAAATGATCTTCAATTGGGAATTATTTCTATCGCCTTCGATAACCAACGTCTTACCCTCCAGGGGAATCCTAACCTTTTTCTCTCCACACAAAATAGCGGCATCATATCGTGATAACCAATCCATCCCAATAATGATATCAAAACTTCCTAGTTCTATTACCATTAAATTGATTGGAAAAGAACGGTTTAAAAGATTAAGAGTGCACCCTATTAACACATTATTGGTACTTACTACTTTTCCATCGGCTAATTCGACTTCATAGCAAGTATCTAACTCAACTGGTTCAATATCAATAAGGGTACTAAAATTTGTAGACACAAAACTTTTATCGGTACCCGAATCAAATAAAGCAGTAGCATATCTATTGTTGAGTAAGAATGTACCAGTAACGACTTTCGGATCTTGCTGAGCATCCACAGCTCCCAACTTGTAAACAGCTCCACGGTTATTTCCACCTTGTCCATTCTTTTTCAACTTAGGGCAATCTCTCTTTCGGTGACCCTTTTCATTGCAATTAAAACAAGTCACATCTTTTCTGTCGAGGCTCCAACAAGCATCAGTCTTGTGCCACAACATACCACACTTACCACATTTCCAACAATCCCCAGCATGCTTCTTATTCTTGCACTTTGGACAAACTTCGTTGTCATTCGGTGCAGCATTGGTCATAGCTCCAGCATTAGCCCTTCTTTAGTTTTGCCGACGATTGTAATCGCGTCGGTTGTCACCACGACCACCACGATTCACCCTTCCTCTTTTCACCTTCAGAAACCTCATCAGTCTTGTCTTGTATTATTTGTCCCCTGAGCTGATAAGCCATACAGACAGCTTCATCAATACCAGTAGGCCTCGATGATGTCACATCACCCCGTATATTCTTCGACAATCCACGAATATACTGTTCCACCTTTACCTGTTCAGGCTCCACCATTCTAGGACACAATAAGGCCAATTCATGGAATCGGTTGGTATACCCATCAATATCAGTCCCTTTTAACTTCAAGTTGTACAATTCTTGCTCCAGCCTTTGCAACACACTTCGATGACAAAATCCTCAGTCATCTCATTTTTCACACCCAGTCCAGGGAGTACCATTACAGCATCATTCCTATGGAAGCAATCCTTCCATTCCACCAAGTCAATGCACGACCTTAGAGAGTAGCAGTTGCAAATTTCACCTTATCCCTTTCCTTGCAATCACTGATTCGAAACACAGATTCTAGTTTCTCAAACCACTACAAATCCACGGTTACCTCGTGCCTTTTAAAAGGTTGTGGTTCACACTTCATGAATGTTACGTAAGTACACCCAGTAATTTCGGGCGCTGCTGGTCTGGCACCACCGGCTCCAGCACCACCGGCTCCAGCACCACCGGCTCCAGCACACCGGCTCTACCACCACCGGCTCTAGCACCACCGACATTCATCACCACCGGCTCTGCGGTTCATATTTGCCATAAATTCAGCCATAGATGTGGAAAATTATTCCCATAATAACCTCGCGCAACATCCTTAGAACATTGCTTTTGGTGCCATGATTCTGTTACAACACAAATCAAATCATAATGAGTATTCATTCAATGATTGTATTAAGCAAAAATGAACAATTTAGAAGAACAAGAAAAGAAGGTAAAACAAGAAACAACATATAATTAGAACAAAAGAGTCATTTCATTAATCACCAATAAGTTACAAGTTGCATTGTCATACATTACATGTCACCATCTAATGCTATACAACTCCAAAAGACTAGTCCTACTAACTGACATCGCAGTTTAGTTAGTGATTTACAAAAGATACTACAAATGATAACCTAATCTACTAAAAGTCACTAGGTGGTCCACGTGGCTCAGAAGGTCCCTCGGTCCCATCAGAAGTAGAGTTCTTCGATTTCTTTCTCGGACGCTCGGTGTCTTCATCATCAGATGGCGGCTTTGGAACAGAATACGAACCATATCCAAGTAGAATATCTTATTCAACACTCGGGACTTATGCAACCTCCTCTCAGCAATATCACGCTCCATACGAGCCCACGCCAACTTAGTCTCAGTCTCAGTCAACCTTTTCTTCAAAGTAGCATTCTCCCCTCTCTCCAACACCTTCAACCTCTCTAAAACATTACCCAAAGTACGCTTAACATCTCCCAAATCATGATCAAGTAATTCTCTCTCTTTTTCCCCGATCTTATTCTTTGACTTTAGAAGAGCAATCTCAGTTTGGCATGTACCCAACTCAGCCTCCGTAAGTCTAGCTCGTGCACAAGACGTCTCCAAATCACGTCTCAAATCCCACGGTGCCAATCCACCAACATATGATAAGTCACGAGCAGAAGATGACTCTCCTACCTCATATAAACCCCTCGGAAAGTCACGAATAGCATAAGGATTTTGGGTAGAAGTCCCAATAGTAGCCTCAGGTGCAACATCAACTTCGGGTGCAACATCAATCTCCTCATCCTCTGACTCAGAATCAGATGATACAGAATCAGATGACTCCGCATAGGGCTCAGAAATCAAAAGACTCAGCTCTAGTGGCGGGTTTGGTCACCCTCCACCTCATAAGGAAAGATCAACTCCACATCCTCATCGACCTCCATCTCAACATCCTTATCCTCGATATCCTCATTATTAACATTCTCATTCATATCATCATCCTCCTCTAACCAACCATTCATATTATCGGGCTGTGGGTTAGGATGTTAGGCAAACTGATTCCTATGCCCATTATTTAGTTTTGGTTATTCTTCGGGTTCTTCCTCAGGTTCTTCTTCAGGTTATTCTTCGGGATCTTCTTCATCATCCCTATCATACTCTACTAACTCCTCATTATCGGGAATGTCAACCATTTCGTTGGGATCATGGGCATCCTCAACGTGGTTTGGCTCAGGAATAACTGGATTTTCTTCGTTCGGTTCGTTAGGATGATTAGGGTTCTCCATGACAATCTGCGTTGTATAAATATCTCGTATTAGTATTAAATAATTACATAATTAACATTTATATTCAAATAAATGAAATTTTCATATTATAACATATATATTTTTCCATATATATATCGATAAATAATTCCTTCTCATTCTTGTCCATCGGTAATTTAGAGATTTCGCTTGTACAGTTATAGTTAAAAGATTTCAAAAATTCTTTTGTTCATTTTCTTCTTTTGAAAATCTTTTGTTCTCTATAACTTAAGATCTTGATACCAATCTGTAACACCCTTGTTTTTATACATCTCAGCAGAAAGGGTCCTTTGGGGTGCTACGTATTAATATAACAACTCAAGCATAGAAAACGACTCAAAAAGAGACGTTTTAAAATACATTCATTCGAAATAAAATTTTACATCATAGGTCCAAAATCGTTTCATAATTCGTGCAACATTTTTGAAATATTCTTCGAATGACATTTATTTAATGGGCCTTCAAAAACATTTGGTTTTTCCATAAGCGTTAACCAAAATCTCCATCGCCGATTACCTCAAGGACTAGGATAAAACATGCTCAAAAGTCAACAATAATGTTGAGTGAATCCATAGAGTTTATAATATACAAACAATAAAATTTTCCGAACACAAGTATCATTTCTCAATATTCATCAGGATATAACGATGTGGCCAAACAAAGTTATATCAGGGGATTAATTATAAGCCTCATGACATTAAACGTTACCATATCAATATGTTAGGGTTCCCAATAAGGTATGCCTACTATACACCCTCGCTATGAGTGCATATTATTCTCTATACAACGCATCCTTGAGTAATATTCCTTACAGCTTGACAATAGCCCAGTCGTCCACGATAGGGAGGTGGCAGCCTCCAAATAGTACTATTCCATGTATAAGCGTATGCCATTTCCCGGCAATTAACAATTCATGATTTCCGCAGGTCTTTTATCTAGCGAGTTAAGCTAACTTATAATAATAATCCAGGCAACTAGCATACAATCTTTCCTTGAGTTTCGATTTTTAAAACAAGCATGAATCTCCCTCGCGGGTTTTATAAAACAATTAAAGTGTAAAAAAATGCGAGGCTATGAACTCACTTAGTGATGTCGAGACGAGAATATCGATGAATAAAAAACTTCAAGAAGTAGCGCGTAATCAACCAAGACTCTCAAATTGTAACGGGTCTATGTTTTTCTAGTCGATAAAATTTAATGAAAACTCATAAATTAAATAAGTATATGTATACATGTAGTTTATATGATGATCATGACCCAATGATTTAATTATTTCACACTTAAAGTTTTTCTAGGTTTTTAACTTGTTTTTATTAGCCATTTTACTAGTATTGTCCAAATTGGTCCAAAAAGCCCAATAGGCCCATTAAGCAAGCCCATTAAGTTATTAGGTTGATATTATTAACCCAAGACCAGGTCTTAGCCCATTAATTAAGCCCAAGTGGGTTGGGCTTAAAGCCAAGTCCAATATGTCTATTTTAATACATTGGGCCTAGTGGCCCAATTAGGCCTTATGGCCCATTTAAGCTTGTAAATGAGTCTTATTATAAATTTTTGGGTTCTCGAGGTCGGGACATGTTTATTATCAGTAAGTTAACTTTTAAAAACTCCCAAGAAGTGGGTCCTACCACCTCGGGTTTTAGTTACAAAAATCGCTTTACATAGTATAGTGTTCGGGTAGTAGTAAATTTTGTATACTTTTATGTTTACGAAAATAGTCATAATTTATAAACCGTAAATGGTAAAATTTTATATTTTTTATATGCTTGGCTTCATATATTTAAGTCACTTACAATTTAAACTCTTTTAGTAATCTTTAGTCATACATATACATAGGGTTACTTTTATACATAAAGGTCAAGTTACAAATTCGGACTGAAATCTCACTTTCACCATTTTTGATGCCATTTACAAACCATAATGAATTGGTGGACCATCCAACTGGTTCAGAACCTACATGATTTTATCTAGGTCTCATAGTTTTAACTTTTTACCACGCAGTACGTAAGTATGACTTTTTGTGCCATCTGTATAGCAAGGTCAGAATCAACTAGTTTTAGTGTTTTGTCCATAACTTACTCAATTTTTACATTCCAATGGGGATCCAATTTGCTACATGATCACAAGACATTTGTCTACAACTTAGAGTATTCAAATCAAATCTCAAAGTTACTCAAAATTCCAGAACTTACTGTTAACATCAGCCCATAATTTTTAGTGATTTCTAGCTAGTTTCAATAGTTGATTAAGCCATTTTTAACCTAGATCTAAGCATGCATGGACAATTTCACCTCTTGATCATCATATATCATACATTTACATATACTCAATAAAGAAATCAAAATACAATAATAATGAAAACAAGTAGAGTTTTACCCCAAATAAATGATGATAATGATCAATTGATCAAAAAAACAATATAACCCTTCTATCCCAACTTTGATCTTCACCCAAATTATTTTAGATCACCATTTTCATTACCTAAAAACTTGATAAAACTTGTTTAACTTCACCTCAAAACTTGTATAAAAACCTTCTTAAAACCTCTTTAAATCACCTCAAAAATATAGGGATTATACTAGGTATTTATATTCACTAGTGTGCTAAATCTTTGATCTTCAAAAATTTATAAAAATGGGTGTTTTTGGCGTGTGTGTGGCGTCAAGAGAGTGAGAGGAAGAGAGAAATTTCAAATTTTTGAGTTGTAGTATGAGATGTGTGTGTGAAAATTGGTCAAAGATGAGCCTTATATGTGCTTAGAACAAGTGTGTCAAGTGTTCAAGCATGGAGCAAGGATAAACACCAAGGGGACACCTCCACCCTTGGTGAATCCACCCCAATGGGAGGGGTTATAAGTGGGATGAGTTATAAAAAACTTGTCCCACATTTTGTAAATGCGGGTATTATCAAAGTCCGATATTTAAAAAGGTACGTTTTGTAGTCGTTTTTCATAAAAAGTAAAAATAGTACGAGACACGAAAAATAAAAACGAATGTAAAAAAAATATTTCTACGGAAATTCGATAACATAAACGTCGATACTTCTTCGTTGACGTTACTTAATTTGCGAACGTAAACCCTACTTTCTTCCGGTTAATAGTGAGTTCGCATCTCAACATAAAAATGAAAATTATATTACTCGAGAATAAAATAACGACCTGAATTTGACGGATTGTCACAGTAATCTTGTCCCTTTGTTCTCCAAATGAGCCCAAGTCATGTGTATTTCCTCCAAAATCCATCCAAGTGCTAAAAACCTAAAAATAAATGATTAAGCACGTAATCTAGCATATTTGCATGATTTAGGAGGTTAAATAACTCCAAAATAATGTATAAAATGACACCTCATCAAATACCCCTACACTTGGGATTTGCTTATCCTCAAGCAAATAGGCTTTTCTACCTAGACAATAGCAATATTAGGGTCATTTAACCTACTCTTTAAAAGCATTTTATAACACAACCTTCTAGACCTCGTAATTAAAAGCACAAAAAGTATATACTAGCACCTCACATAAGTGTTTGGGATTCTCTCTTTCACTCGGGTGTATAATAAATTATAACATAATGGGGAAATGGAAAATCAACACTCATTACCTATCATAGCATATAAATTACCATAGGCTTGGTAAATGATCAAACCTCCACCGCTAGGCGCAAGCATTATTCATTACTATCTAAGAGGTTTTTTAAAGGGTTGTGGGGTGTAGGTGTAAGATAACATTAACGGAAACGGAGATGGATGGGATACATCTAGGTGAATTTGGATTGGAAGGGTTAGCTAATTATTTATAAGAGTACACGTTAATTATGTTGCTAAGCTAAAGACTCGGACAAAATATACAAACTCTACAATACTCTACACCAATCTATTTATTTTTCTTTTCCTGACTCTAATATAAACATAAACATAAGCAAATGGCAGCCCATACATTTGTTTTTCACTCTTTTTTATATACATTTTTTTTGTACACTTTTTCCCTGCCAGTGCTTAAACATATAATACATCATGGGGGGGTTTATAGATACACCCCTACACTTGAACTTTTACATACTCGATTATTTACAATCTAACTAATGACCCGATTTGAGGTGGATCAAAATAACATGGAGCTTATTGAGCTCTATTAGGGGTAATAAATTACTTCTTCCCCAATTCTTCATAAGATGAATACTACCATGAATCCTAATCGTCCCAAAACTGTATTTACAAGGATAAGGACTTAGCAACCGTGTACTCAAATAATTAACTTGGGTTAAAACAATAATGTACTAAAGGTGAGTACATACAAGGTAGGCTAAGGCAATTTGGGTGTAACAATTGGTTTATGGGTGACAATGCTCTTCATTAATAGTCTGGCTTAACCAGAAAATTACGAGAACCGTGAAAAAGGATAGGCTCAGAGGGTTGTACTAGGGGTATCCTGCACTAAAAATGAGTGCATGGCAAGGGTGTGGGATAGTTATATAGTCGATGTGACCATAATAACAATTACAGGTTTAAAACATGGGTTAATCCTAGTGACTCTTTCTAGCAATCTAATACTTTACTATCGGTCTCGGGATGCATCACAAAAACAAGTTCTAGAATTTAATATACTACCGGTACACTCATATAATTTAATACCGATACCAATGCTCTAGAAAAGGCGACAAAGACCATACGTACACATCCGTAACGACAGAATAGACACATATGACTGCATTCGAACCTTAACTCGAGAAAGCTAAAGGTACAAATTATCTTGGGTATCAATAATGGATACCCGAATTCCTAAAGATCTAAAGGCGAACCTCACATTTTTGGGGTGGAATTTTGAGGGTTTTTGTGCTAGTCATACACATTCCTATCCATGAGACGCTATTAATACTCGGTTTTCGTCGGTATGTGTCATAAAAAAATTTAAATTTTGGTCAAAATTACCTTTTTATGCTATGTTTCGATATATTACCCATCATTTTAAGGAACAAGCAAATGGCAAATGAAGGAATAGTTTCTAAGGCTTATTTCCCCCTACACTTAAGTTGAACATTGTCCCCAATGTTCTATAGAAGTACCCGTAAAAACGAATAAAGGGAAAAGAAAACAAGTAAAAGAAACTAGTACTCCCCTGGTTTGCTCAATAATGGAGAAGAAACATGCGATAACTGGTTAGATCGTCCTCCAAGAGTCGTCCAATGAAACTTCCTAAGAACTTTCAAGCTTCTTCTCGTCAAATATAACCGGTAATCAAAGACAAAGACAACTACACCAAGCATAAAATCGGCGGGATAGATATATACAACGAGAATTTAGGGTTTAGACTCTATGAAAGCAGTAAAGATAGGATGAGAGTAATGATGTAATCATAGGTTTATGCAGGTTTACAACAAAATTACAAATTTTAAATATTGCACATTTTATTTTTCAGAAATACTAAAAAAAAATTGAATTTTCACAATACTGGAGACGCGACGCCGTCGGGTGTTAATCCCGACGCCGTCTCCAGCGTCTGTGAAAAATCCTTCTTCATGTTTAATGAGAAATTTCCTGCACGCAATTTTATTAGTTAAATCTGAAGAAAGCACTGCATAAAAACCTAGAATTAATCGTTACAATCATATGACTCGAAACTACCGCGAATTAATCTAAACAATTTATTTTAAATGTTTAAATTTGGTTCTTAAAAATCGAATATATTCCCTTACACTTATTTTGTTGCAAAATACCTTTGATTGCAAATAAGACGAAGTTATAAACAAACAAAGCATGATTACAAAATTCACTCGAACATAATAAAACAATTAATAAAAGAATTAAAACACACGACACTCCTAAGTGCGGAAAAAATAAACATTGGGTTGCCTCCCAAGAAGCGCTTTTCTTTATTTATGAGTCTTGTAGCTAGACTCAAAGTCACACATCAAGTGTCATAGAAGTGGTCCAAGTCGATGATCTCCCTTGGACTTTCTCTCTCGGAGAGCTTTCTAGTGGTGGGGATCGATTGTAGGGTTTTGGTAAACTCTTCTCCATTTGGATCAATTAGTCTAATCTTGGCATGCCATGCTCCATCTCTGTTTTTGGGTGGTTTGTTCTAGTTTATTGGGTTGTTAATTAAGTCCTTCGATTCCCATATGTTACTCTTAAGGTTTATGGGTATGGATCCTAAAAATTCCACCATTCTTCTAATGTCACACCCCCTAAATATCAGAGTATAATGGCAACCGGGGCGTGTGACTTCATAAATATCACAATACAAGGCAATAAAGAACATCCTCTATATGAGACATTTTAGAAAATTGATCATTTGCAATAGGTAGTAATAAATTGTTTAAACATTGTGCGAAAGCATAAATCGACAAGACAACATAGTTTTTAAATGGAACAAATGATCTTTAGCTAAACTAGAAATGACTACAATGCATGAGACTTCATATAGCATCTTCTCTCTTAACACCTAAGAAAAACATTGCTAAAGCGAGTCAACATAAAGTTGGTGAGTTCATAGGTTTGTTTGTTTGATAATAGTGATGAACCACAAGATTTTAACCATAGTGTGA
>BQNB010123864.1:0-18006 GCA_026074375.1 Tanacetum coccineum
TATTGTTTTGCATTCCTTTAATTGGTGTCACAATCGTTGTAAAAGTAAATTTTCTTGGGTGGATTGGCTTAAAAATCCCCACTTTATCTCTTTGTAATTTTCTAGCTTCTTGCTAGTTTAATAATAGTTGCCGTTCAAAAAAAAATAAAAAAATAACGCAAAGTCAACATAGGTTTAAACCACACTAAGTAGTTGGTACACATTTTGGAGATGGTAATGAAAAAAAGGAGAAATGGTAACGTGGTCACGTAGATATCTCGGTCAAGCTGTGCACATATGACGTGCACACATAAGAGTCACTAACTCGTCCTCCAACTATCCCTTGAACGCGAAACATGAAACATTACACATTTTCGCGTTTGTTTTACTGTAAGCCAATATAGTTGTGTATGCAACAAATAATGCAAGTCAACATAGGTTAATGAGAAACACATAAAAGGAAGAATGCTGGTACACGTGAATATTTTTGGATCCTCTTCATGTGTGCTTATGATCTTGAATTCTTGATTGGTTCAACATTACGCAGAATAATGCACTTAATGTCTTCTAAGTTCATTGGAAACATGCATTTTGGTTCTCTTAGTGTTTGCAAATCATCATTTTTTAATTGCTCATGTTTTATATAATATTATTCTACCCATATGTATGCAATCCCTAGGGCTAGCTTCTCTTTGTATACTTGCATACATAAAAAATGTTGTTGGATACCAGTAGCAAGTTTTATCACATTTTACTTAAGTTTAAATATTATCATGCTGGTAAATAACTTGGTTGAACTAAGTAATCAAACATAGATATGCATACCTATGCATCTTATGATTCGATCATCATACAAGTTTCGAGAATTGGTTAAGCGCAAATGAGATCGATATATAGATCTCTTGTCCCGTTAGAAGGAAGGCATTATGATTTTCTTCATGTGGTAGTAACCAATTTGTAGAACCAAGATTGTCTAGGAAAACTATATATGATATGGATTATCGTATCGATGAAGGAGCTTTTGCTTCGCATTTTCTTTCGTGTACGTACTTCTGTTGGGGATAAGCTGTTTCGTTTTTGCAGTGGATTTATTTGACTCTATCGACATTCATATATTATCATGTTGAATTCCTTTATATTTAACTATATTACAGAACGTAGGGAAATTAAATGACTGAAGAGTGATGTTAAATCAAGAACAAAAGTAACAAATATGACATGTACCTTATGACTTAAAATGGATAACTTGATTAAAATCAATCAAAATTGCTTTGGACAACAATGATAAATTATTGACATATATTTCTATACAATTATCACACCTGTCTTTTAATTTCATATCTTTTGGTCAACTAATCTCTCAATCTTGAGTTTATCATCACATTGAAAATGCATTTAACTTGTTAAAATTTTGTTATTCCATTTAGTCATTTTTTTTATTTATTAAAACACAAACGTTTTAAATTTTAACATTTGTGTGTATTTTGTGACGATTCTACCATGTAAAAAATGACCATTTTACACTTCAAATCAACTTGACCAATAATTGAAAATAATAAGGGTAGAATCGTCACAAAATCTACACATATATCGAAATTTGAAAGGTTTGTGTTTTAATAGAAAAAAATATAGACTACGCAGAATAACAAAAATTAACAACTTAAATGTATTTTCAAATTATTAACCCAATTATATTAACTTAAATAGGATGAATTTAAATTCTCCTGGCCACTTCAAATAGCATCAAACAGGATTCAAAAACGTATTGCTGTAGTAATAACTAATAAGCTTTTACCAGCTTGGTCAAGTTGATTTGTTTTTTGCTAAAAAAAAAAGTTGGCTTGTTTTGATACATGAATAAATTGTAACTGAATAAAATTAAAAAAAAAGAGAAGACAAATGGTACAATCAACTGGAGCCTACAAAAGATAGTGGTGATGTTACTATTTGTCTGTTTAACCATACAAACGACATTGCGTGTGTCAAGTGTATGTTTAACAGTCGACATTTGTTGCGGGTCCCCTTGACTTTGCAATATACATCCTCTCCAAGACATTATATAGTTTACCTCAACTATTTCCTAGCATTCATATGTCATTTTGTCATATGTTTGATGAGACAAGGGTGGAATAGGAGATGGAAACGACTTCGGTTTTAGTATTGATGAGAGTTATTCCCTGTTAGAGTCTAACCTCTACCTAACTCGTCTTTAAAGGAAAAAGCAAGAATCGGTCTTGCCATCGACCGAGCCAGTGCTTGGCACAAAAAACCGTTGGACAATGAAGTAGGTTATAATTTATTATTGATCACTATTTATAATAGTGCAAACCCTAATGTCTTAAACCCACAAACCGGACTTGGGCTTATTTAGCCTCTAATACTCCCCCGCAGTCCGAGCGGCGAAATCGCAAAAGCTCGGACTGGAGTAGTTAAATGAAAGAGAAATAAACAAAAAAAACGTGAAACAAACCGGAACATAGGATTAATCGTGACCTTGTACGACACTTTTAACCTCGGGACCTTGCATGATTGAAGGGAACTTGCGACCTTAGCACAAATCACCAACACAAATTACGGATAATTCAAAGTATCCCTATAACGGAGAATAATTCATGTATTCTCACCAACACAAATTACGGGATTAAGTCATATTTTCACCTATAATGATGAATAATTCAAAGTATTCTCACCAAAACAAATTACGGGATATTATAAAATATCCTTTACAAACGGAATAATGATTCATAAGTTATTATCTAAAAGATATAATAAAAATAAAAAAAACGAAAAAAAACATTATTCTTCATCATCCATATCATATGAATGAAAAACCTGGCACCAAATCCATCGCACCCGATATTTGTATTCCGTTCAACGATTACACATCTCAGCAGGCCCACCAAATCCCACAAATGGCCACGTCAAATTATTCCAAAACCTTCCAATGAGTCGGCGGATTCGCGTAACAACTTAAACCACAATCCGGATGGGAGCTTATTTAGCTCTTATAAAACCAACCCTTTTCGGTCATTTTTTTTTTACCGTTTTTACATTTAATAACAAAAAAAAATTCTTTAAAAATATAAATAAACTTACACTATAACAAATACACCTTCATTTTTATTACGGGTGTTCAAAAAACCCGAGAGGAAATAGCAAGAGTGCTCAATTTGTGAAACCAAAAGCCTGAAAGCGAAAATATCAATTATGATAGTTCGTGTTTCGGTTTAGGTATCCACCGATTAATGACGACATGTGTATAATAACATGAATATTATATAAAATCAGTAAATATTCACAATAACTATAATTATTGATTATATTATTGTATAATGACTTTTTTCCTTTAATGTAAACATTTACAGTTGAAAATTGATTAAAATGATTGTAACATATAACCGTCAAATATTAATCGACGAGGGCTTTGGTGACACGAGATTAGTTTTCTGTGTAAAATATTTGGGTTAAATTTTATGTAAACATAGTATAAGTTCACACGCTGCAGTTGGAGGCATGAAAGACGTTTCTGCCTTGCTCGGGTTGTTTTTGGTATATTTATTGGTTAATATGTGATGCATTAGTTGAAGTTTCTGTGTTGGGTCAGTTATCATGAAATATGTGTAATTAACGTTTGTGGTACTATTGGTGTCATTGTTAAAGTTATGGACTGTTAATTTGAAGCTAAAGTACGGAAAGATGCTCTTGCTTTTTTAATGCACAGTCGTATCTATTAGTTTGATATAATAGACATTTAGTTGACTCAAAGCCCCCATGTCGTAATAATGCAATTTGTTCGTCAATCATGTACATTAACATATGTGAGGACAACAATGAGGTTGAAGTACGTAGTAGATATCGACTTATCAAGATATCTTGAGTTGTATGATTATGACCTAACAAAAGTTGGATTGGCTCAGTCAAAGGCATATACTTGGTTTTTAAAGTTGTAGTCGAAACCAAAAACAATTGTGCATGTCCACATGAAATGAAAATAATACATATATAATACCGCAAAGCTACCAAGATGACTGGTCAACATATACTATTTCGAGCTTCTATTTGTTAGTCATTATAGGGAATATGATTAACTGGAGAGGAAGCCCACACTATTCTTGGACTCAAAGAAGCCTTTTCTTTGTTTGGCCCGTAACCCAAATCTATACATAATTAGACGGATGATTTATGTACGGTTCTACACCGATTTAACCCTAGTTGCAACCCCTCTTTTTATACAGGTCTCATTTTGGGGATCTAAGGAAAGAAAATATGGAAGAAGATGACAAACCACCACAGTCGACCTAAATAAAATCAAAAATAAATTCGCAGATCGGGCTCCATCTTTATATCATATCAGCCTACAAAACAAAAACATAGATCGATTGGTTCACTTTTCATCGATCCAGTTATTGACCGTCGTATGTATTATTTGTGTGTTGAGCATTAGGGTGTGTCAATGTTGTTGGTAGAGTATTGTGAAAGGCTAAGAATAATCGTATTCACACGCCATCTTTATCAATCGTCGTTTCCACCGATCTGATGCATCTGTATAACCACCTGAAAGGTCAATAAAGATCTTTATTGATCTTGGTGACGGTTTCAGTAAACCAAAACACAAACCCACATGAAACACTATCTATTAACTGAAACACATAAACCCACATGAAACACCAAACCCATTTTATTTCTCTTGGTGATTGTGTTAGTTATTGATGTCGATGATCCTAAGGTAAGTGGTTTTTTTTGTGATAGTGTTTTTTTGGTTGGTTTTTTTATGATTTGGACAAAAAAGACGAACATGAAGAGAAAGAAAACAACAAACCTGTTCCATATTCATAGTCCTTCTTTCACATCATCTTCTCCCTTGCCAACATGTACTCCGCAACGCTTCTCACAGGATGGTCAGCTTCAGTCAGGAAGAGTGGCAGGTTGGTCAATGTTGGCTGGCCCTCAGTGTATCATAACCTCGTGGGCCACTTGTTCATATGGTCTTAGGTTTGGTGTATCAAATTACATATTTATACAGATGTTTTAAGTAACTTAAGGAATATGAAAAGAAAAGACTAATTGGTATGTATTCTTGGTTGTAAATGGAGGATGTTACGACATTTATTTACACAGATATTTTGGGCTTAAATCATAAACACTCATCATTAATTCCTGTAACTGACGGGTTGCATTCATGGTTCTTGTAACTGAACCGTGGATCACACACACAAAAAACTGAGTTTAGCAATAGAAATCTTTTGTTTTGAATCATTAATACAACACATTAAATATAGGAAAACTCAATCTTATATTATACAAGATAATTAATTTTACTAAAATGACAATTTACATACTAGATCAATTTATTGTTCATTCGGTTAAACTCGATTAAACGTCCAGAATGGTTAACCGTGACTTGAACTACGGGTAATCACTCATTTTGGGTAACAACATGTCCGATTACCAGCCAAGTATGATTTAGTTTCAAAATAGTTATCCTCCATGTGGTGGATAGTTCAAATCTTCCAACTAAACAAACCGAACAACCCCTTGAACACCCCTAATTCTTATACACACTTTCAAAAGCCAAACTTTATTTATATACTCTAGTCTTCTCAACTAAAACAATGTCTAAAAAAACTCTCTAAACTTAAGCACCATAAACCCGACGCCAAAAAAATATTCCAACACCGAGTTCCAATTATCGTTTGAGTCACTAACCACCCATTAATTTTTAACCCACAAATTTTGTATACGAACCACCACAACAACAACATCAACAACATATTAATCTAAATAATTTGTTCGAACCTCCGTTTAATCAACAAATATATGAAATAACAACAATCTCAAATGTATCGTCCACAAATGTTACACGATTTATCGTCACCCCACCACCATAATAATCTCAAAGTTTTCAAAACATTTCTCCGGTTAACCGTTTTAATGTTGACGAGGTAGAAGATTTGGATCCGCTTTTTTGTAGTCAACATTATTCTCCGGCTCAACATTCGGGTAGTTGTCCATCTGCACCCGTTTAAGACGACTCTCCCGTCGATGAGGTGGCGGTTGTCACAAAGAAGGTGTCAATAAGACGTCAAAAAGTCAAGGCGACTACAAAAGAATACTTGACCTTTTCCCTCTATTATTCCCGGTCCATGAACCCAAAAGTAAGAGTTAGCATTACATAAAGCTTGGATGGACGCTTCCAAAAATAACATCAAAGTGAATGCTCAAAAGAGTCATAGGTTTTGTACAAATGTACTAGGTTACTTTGAGAGGGAAATGGGAGAATTAAAAAGAGGCTACGATTTCGTCCTAAAGTTGGTTAGTGTTGCGCGATTCACGAAACTGTAAAACAGAGGAGTCAGAGTGGTGCAAATGACTAAGAGGTGAATATCATGCAGTGTACGGTTAAAACGTAACACTGATTGAGCCGTGAAAACTTTAGAGAGAACATAAAAATTAGCAAGAGATAGAAATGCCAAAAGATTATAAAACAAAGCCGTTGCGAACAAAAAGTCAAAGATATCGAAAAACCACCTCACACAACACATCAGACTCAACAAATTGTGGGTTCATCTAAAAAATGAAGCAGATGATTCAGAGGAGGAAGATGTTCAGGAAGTTCAATCAATGGGCAGAGACAAAGTTAAGAAGAAAACGTCATCCTCTTCATTTCCTCTAGAATCTTTAGCTGCTCCACCTATTGTCTATTGTTGATTTGTTAGGCGGTATATAAAAAAACATTAAATCGGGTTTCTTTTCCAAAAATTAAGAAGTTCATGATTCTTATTTAGAGGTGAAGCAAAGACAAATAAAAATAAAATAAAATATGAGTCAACGGCAACTAAAGCTGCTTTTATTCATCACCATTAAAAACACCTCATTACCGGACATATCAGTGTCACATCAGCTTTCTCTCTCTTACTTTTTACCCTCACTTCCTCTCATAATTCACTACTCCGTATTATCAATCACAAAACCCCTTACCAGACAACCATTTTTTTAATTAAAAACTAAAACTTTTTGTTTTAAAAAAACTATTTTTTTTAAATTTAACGGCTATAGAATTTAATAAAAATACCCCGATGGCTACAAAATTTAAAACCATCACTTTTCACCTATAAATACCCAACTTTCACATATATTTTCACCCAACTTTCACACACAAGTTTCACATACATTTTCGAAACATGAGTTGTTCTCTCCCATATACTGTCGAAGAAATTAAAGAGTATGTTTAGAAACAATATGATATAGACGATGCCGCTCGTCAAGAAGCTATCATCGCCGTAAGCAAGCTGTTTAACAAAGAATACCATGCAAAACAAGCTTTAAAGAAACAATATGCGGAATGCAAAGACATCCCACCAGAAAGACGTGTTGTGATCGAAATTTTTTTGCACGACGAATCTATGAAAGATCTCGAGGTTGAACACAAGTTGTGGAGAGCTATGCAAAAAATACAAAATAATATCAGTCACAAAATCCGTTGGATACACAAAGAAAACAAATAGGAGTTGTTTTCGTATCATAATATGTATTTTTATTTGAATGTCGTATTTTATTTTTATGTATTGTATTTTCATTTGAATGTCGTATTTCTTTTTTAAGTACTGTAATTTTATTTTTATTTGAATAAAATGTGTGTTTTTAAATAAAATTGAAATACCCATTATAGATGGAAAACTATTCGTTGAGATATGTATCCGTTGCAATACGAAATTTTAAACATAATACGGAATTCATTCATTTAAATAAAAATAAAAAATACAATACGAAAATTTAAACACAATACGGGATTTAAAAAACAATACAAAAACTAAAATACAATGGTTCGCCTATTTATTTTTTACTTGCATCAAAACAACTTTATTATTGATTTGTTGTTTTAATTTTGCCGCCTTTTTAAACAAAGCATTATGCATCTCGTAATCTTTATCAGATTCTTCTTTAAAAAAATGTACTTAAAACACGTTTCTCTTGTGGAATGTCATTGCATTCATCGTATGCTTTCCACAGATCATCTTTAGCTGTGCTTGCATTATCATATTCGTTGGCTAAGTTTATAATCGCTAGCTGGCGAACTTTATCCTCCTCAATTTGTTTCTGAACCATAGCTTTGATTTCATCAACGGTATGTGGAACCGAACACGCCTTTAAGATTTTTGGTAAATGGTATATAAAAAGGAAGTTTGTGTTTAAAAATGTTACTCCCTCCGTCCCAAAATTATTGTCTTCCGACAAAAAACACACAGTTTAAGAATATGCATTTATTACTGATTTCTCTTTCTTATTTTTTGACAGAATAACAGTTTTACTATTAGCTAATTAATTAAAGTCTTCTTTAAAGTTTGTATTAATAATTTCAAATAAGGGTAATATAGTAAACTTGATCAAACTTTCCTATCTATTTTTAGTAGTGGATAATTAAATTGGGGCATCCTAAAAAGGAAACGTGGACAATAAAAATAAGACGGAGGGAGTAGAATTTAAGAGGTATCTATAGGTAAATAAAATGCTAGTGATAATACATACATACATACCATCACATACTTACATACATACATTATTCATTTATTACATATTATTATTTATAACATTTATATATATATGATACTATAATTATATAGATATATATATATATGTTAATATATATTTGTATATATATATAATATATATATATATGTACTATTTATATATATATATATATTT
Source organism: Tanacetum coccineum (assembly GCA_026074375.1). NCBI lineage: Eukaryota > Viridiplantae > Streptophyta > Magnoliopsida > Asterales > Asteraceae > Tanacetum > Tanacetum coccineum. The sequence continues at coordinate 8,683 of BQNB010123864.1, forward strand.
TTATATATATATATATATATATATAATCTAATAAATATATATTTATATATATGCTTTCCGGTTCCATTGAAGAAGTTTTTATTTTTAGGATGATTGAACAAGCCTCGTTTGTGAAAAATGATTCATATTTTTTGATTTGTTTCACAAGTAAAACGTAATTTATTGTCGAAAATTCCGAAATCTTGTAAATATACAAAATTGATTCACAATCATTGTTTAAAAAATCGAGTTATGGTATATGATTAATTACAAATTGTTCAAATGATTCAATATTGTACCTTATATCGGCATAAATCGAGTGATTTTTAACATTGATTCAATTTTTTTTTAATTTTGGGATTATCAATCATATTTAAAATGAGTTTTACGTTTGAAAACTTGAAATCAAAGTTACAAATCTATCGTTTTTGATACCCTTCTCACAATTAAACAATATTACTACAATCGATCCGGGGCTTATATATATATATATATATAATTTTATATATATATATATATATATATATATATATATATATATATATATATATATATATATAAGTCGTTGCATGCAAATTGAGCCCACATCTACACAACGCCTCAAAAAGGAGCAGCTCACCATCATGAGCAATTTTGCACCATCCTCACGCGTGACCTCTTGGGCTTTTAATGACTCTCACGAGTGAGCTTTGCCTCACGGATGCCCTCCCACACGACCAATAAAACTAGGCTAAACTGACAGAAAAGAAGTAAAAACAAAAGCAAGAATAAATCATGCTAAATCATGCAAAGCGATATAACTTCCTCATAATTTTTTTGTAAAAAGCTTTCAAACAATTAAAATGAAATAAAACCATAAGTTCCAACACGACTATAGTAATAATTTAAGACAAAAGATTAATACATAACCTGTGCCTTTAAAAAAAAGGAAAAAATAATACATAACCTGAGAATAGGCTACTGTATTCTTACTTTCTACGTTTGAATGGAACAAAAAGAAAAAAATTACTAAAAACTTGAAATTAAAATGGACAAAATAAATATGAGTTGGGGAAGTGGCACGTGGCTGAGTTCCACAAACTTTGTGATGGGCCCAGGGTAAAGTTATCGTGTCTTTTTCCAACAATTATTAGCTTTCATCAACCACCTCTAATCTAATGCATGTCGTCGGCCATTCATCCATGAATCGAGATTCTCTCTAACCTGAGAGAATGAGAGAATCTCAACCATTCTCGATCCTTGCCAAAAGGAGTAAGGATTGAGATTCTCCCAAGTTTAGATGAATATGATCGGTCATATTTTCTCACAAACAAAAGAAAGACCGGGTCCCTCAATAGACCTTACAATTTTGTATGTGAAAGAACATGACCTATCATGTTCACGTTAAATTGAGAGAATTTCAATCCTTGCCAAAAAGATTGAGATTCTCTCAAGTTTAGATGAACATGAGAGGTCATGTTTCCTCACAAACAAAAGAAAGACCGGGTCCCGCAGTAGACCCTACAATTTTGTATGTGAGAGAACATGACCTATCGTGTTCACTCTAACTTGAGAGAATCTCAATCTTTGCCGGATTAAAATAGAAAATAAATGTTACTCTTTATGGTATTCTTTTTAACTATGTGATGTTATTAATCTGCCAAAATATAAATTTTACTTACAAGAGGTAATTGGTGTAAGTAAAAATATGATGAATACGCAGTGAACCCTGGTCGATTTAAACAAAGTGGCGACGATTCATGTGTTTGACGAGTTGAGGCAAGGTGAACGAACTGCATGTAATATCGGACTTGTTAGTTGAGATTAGGTTAAACATGTTGGCAATGTATTATATAAAAATAGGTTAGCGGATCAATCCATATATGACTCGAACCTCTTTGTGGTCTTTAGATCCAATTTTAACTCGTTTATTTTTGTGTGATTTGATTCGTGTGAGAAGTTGTAGTCCCCCTACTATTGTGACACGGGTTCCATATATGTAATTGACTTGAAACAACCTTAATAGTAGTTGATAACATATTTTGTTAACTGGAGCATAGATACATCCATCACATTAATCGACTAAACGAAGCAAATCTCCGTGTTCTTCTAATTGATTGTTTACTGTTCTTTATATCGTGTGTACGTTTCATTGTAGTGGTTTGAGTATTTTTCCCTAATCCCTGTGTTCACTCTGGATGGTATTTGCTTGGACGAGGTGAGTATTAACGGGCTAAAAGTTATTACTTAACTTAGATAATGTGATATGAATGATACATTATTGAAAGGCAATGAAATTCATCATAAGAAAAGCTGAAAAGCCAAGGACAAGTTAGAAATTACAATGCATCCCTATACACAGTGAACAAAGACCCCGACCACAAAGTGTCAACTGAATGATGACTTAAATGGACGATACGAATGACTATATGTTTAGCTATATGAGTGACATGACCCCGATTTTGAGAATGATAATAACTTTTGCTTTCAAGATAAATAATAAAAGGGAAATTTGTAAACTGACATCGAAAATTTATTTTCAACTTAACTTTGTGACATATTGCTAAAATTAAAAAATTGAATCACGCTTTATCGAGTTTACCCTTAGAGCATTGGATACCCTCAAACCATGACACAAAAAGTGCTGCCACACCAGCAAAAGTGCTATGATACCAGAATTGCTATGGCACCACATTCGGATGGCTCCCTTGTTGGCTCAAGCCATAGCTAAAAAAGTGATGTCATGTGTCCACACATACTCCACTAAATACAAAAAAAGGGGATTAAAGCTATGGCGCTGGCTGGTAGCCCACAGCTTACGAGCCAAGGCACGGTGTGGATGGCATGAGAATTTTTTGGGCTGCTGTGATGGCGCCTGACCAACAGCCAAGGGTACCCTCCGCTCTTATGCACACACTGCACACCTATTTCTCACTTATTTATCTTTTATGAAATATCATATTACCCACTTAACGTCACATAATCAACCATATCTTCTCGCACACGCCTTGTTTCTTTTCGGAAATTACACCGTCTTCACCCCATCTCATTCTGATCATGATGACACCTATCTCGTTAGTTTTCATGCACATCAAAATTCAATTGGATCAAAATGGAAGATAATGCGATCCAGTTGCGAAGTGAGGGTTACATGATAAAGAAACGAGACCCATTCTCACCAAACGGTTTCAACATTGCAACATAATGCGTATCGTTTAGAAATGGATCAACATAACGGTTTGTTTCTAACTAAGAGTGTGAATACGTTACGAATATTTTGCAATTGAGTGAGAGAGGGAACACTTACAAGGCAAATGTTTACCTTTCCAATAAAACTTGGAAACTACAATTTCATCATCAATATCTAACCGTTTTTTCCATATAGTTTCACTATATTTTTTCTACTTCAACATATCCCTCTTAAACTCTCCCAACCTAAAAACACTATCTTAAACTCTACTTATGAAATTTCGGGTCACTTTATATTTACCACTTTACGAAGGTTAATGACAAAGTTCAATGGAATCTGAGGACTTTGATGGTTGGTTTTCTTAAGTGTTTAAATTTTTGACCTTTTCAAAGAGATGGTCGGTAACAAACAATACACTCTAGGGGTGATACATTGCTTCTAAAACAACAATAATTTTGTACGATTGTTTTATTGGTGTCTGAAGTGTCTCAAGTCATCAACAAGATGCAGGTGCATTGGTCAAGCCTCGTCACATGAACCAAGTGTGTGAACTTGGACATACCATCCCTATTATAGTATATGAGATGTTTATTAATCCCAACCAGCCTCACTGCATTTTTTTCATCCATTTTCGAATCTTTATCACATTCTTTCGTGTGAAGCGTCGTGGACGAAATCAAACGTTTAAGGCGAAGATGCTACAACTACGATTGTTTGTACATGAATGTGGGTGTAGATCTTTCCGTTTATGATATCGTTTTGGTTTACGTATGATATCACCTTTTCTAAGAAAATACTAGATTAAAACATAAGGCCATGGACACAAAAGTGCAGTTTCTTCTTTCTTTCCTAGCTTACTCAAAAATTATTCAGGAAGGGCTACCACTATATACACAATTAATAAAGGATGTCATCCACCGAATCCTATGTTTCATCCTAGCTTTTTGATGCAGGCACCTTATTTATCCAACTTTTTGACACATGCACCTATGTCATATGTTTGATTTGGGTCTTGTGTTCCACAACCAAGTATCTCAAACTTTTTAAAACAAGCACCCAATCAACTAAATCATTATCTCCAAGATACTTCAACTACGATTACGTTTTACATGACTTGTTGATATATACGTTATTATGTAATAAAATGTAATAGTTTGTAATGTAATATCTTTCGATTTTATGGAATGTATTTGTTATGGTAATGCATAGATGTTGGTATGTAATGTGATGGCCTATTAACGTCTGATAAACTTTATTAAAAACAAGCACGCGATAAAAATTGTTATCCCAAATAAGCTAATCCATAACACAACAAATAAGCTATACCAATAATCTCCAATAAGCACGAAGTGAGGGAAAAAAAGAAAAGTAGAGAGAGAAACTAGAGTGAGAAACAAAAAGAAAAAGATTAGATTGGGAGGAAACACATACAAATGTAACCAACATCCTCTCTGTGGAAACCGTAGAGGTGGGTGAATACGTTTCCTTTTAAAAACTTTAAATCTTTTGTATCAATTATTAAATTACTCTCTGCCGGCGGTCCCATAAATATATGGGGGCCGCCTTATTTAAAGGGACCGCCTCCAGAAGAGGTTTTCAAACTAGATCATGTGTATCAAATCACCAATCAAGTTTGACGCAATATGAGAATTGCCGATACTAGATTTACAATAACTAACACATGTTCTACCAATATATATCCACACTCATAATGTTTACTACAAAGAGCTACACAAGAGGTTTTTGGACTAGATCATTTGTATCAAATCACCAATCAAGTTTGACGCAATATGAGAAGTGTCGATAATGGATTTACAATTACTAGCGCATATTCTACCAATATATCCACACTCATAATGTTTACTACAAAGAGCTACACAACCATGACTAACACAACATACATAACAATTCACACAATCATAAGCACAATGCAAGTGTAAAAGTAAATCGATAAATGTAAACACATAAGTAAAGAGAAAGGTAAAAGAAAATGCAAACCGACACGATGATTTTTAGTGGTTCGGTCATGAAGCTCCTCTTCGCCCTACTCCACTCCTTGAGTATCCAACTCGAGAGCTACTTCACTAATCAACAAGCTCCCTTTCGGCGGAGAAAACCTTATACCAATGCTTACATTATTTTCCAACATTAAGCTAAATGTCGAGTCCTAATCTTAGCTAGAACCAATCTACCACCCATACTTGTATTTTGAGGACCGAAATACTAACCGACACACCATCAATACTTCTGGATTTATACACTATCCAGATCTACACAACTACACAAGAATGAAAGATATGGACTCGATCTATATGTAACAAGTGTTACAAATGGACTAACTAGACTACATAACTTCGGATCTTAATGATGACCAAAGTTCTTCTCTTGCACTTGAGGAAGAAATAAAATGATGGAAGATTGAATCACATTTAAACAAGATTAAACAAGTTTAATGATCAAAGAGTTTAGAAATATTTAGTGAGATCTAGAGAGAGAAGGTACTGAAAAAATCATGCAAAAAGGTTGTAAAATCAGTTGGAAATGACCCACTATTTATAGGAGCTAAAAGCTGACAGTCTGGCAACGACGGTCCCTTATATATAAGGGGGCCGCCAGGCCTATAAGGGGGCCGCCGCCTAGACTCCGCTCCCTTTTTTGTCTTTTTATGGGGAAGGTTGTATCTGGTATAGAAGCTTCCATTTTGGAGGGGGGGAACTAGATTTCAAATTTTATATTTAAATAAAAGATTTCTTTTATTAAAAAGTATTTTGTGTTTGTTTATTTTTGAAAAATACATTTGTAGAAATGTAATGGTTAAGAAAAAAATATTTTTCTTTTATCATCCTACAAGTTTAATTTGTTTGTACATACCTTATGTAATTTACATCGGGTACAAACAAATGTCGGCGTTGATGCAGACTTGAGACATAGAGTGTTGTTGATATGTATGCATTGATGATTTGTGATTACGAGTAACTTGCGTACTTTACGTTATGTATTACAGGTTACATGTTTGTTATAACCAAAATATAAAGAGATCGTATAGATTAAATATCGTAATATTTTCACTAACAATCTCCCTTTTTTTGATGATGACAAACTATGCAAACTATAGCACATAGTAGAGTTTAAAAGTTACTCGTTTACACTCCCTTCTCCCCCTTTTGTCGAAGCAAAAAGGTATAGTGTGGATTATGGTTGGAGCATATAGGTTGGAGGTTTGTGAAGAAGACATGAGAAGAGGGTACGTGCTCTGGTATATACGTTGGAGGAATGAGAAGAGGATAGGTGCTCCGAGTATATAGGTTTGAGGTATGAGGAGAAGATGTGAGTAATAAAGGTGAAGGTGATTGTGTGTTCCTTAGATAGTTTAGAAAAGGTCATGAGAGGTGATAAGTAGGTAAGACAAAAAGGTAGGTACTTTGAGTGTATAGGTTGAAGGAATGAGGAAAATGTAGGTGATCCAAGTATATTGGTTGGAGGAATGAGAAGACAACATGAGAAATACGGTTGAGGTGATTTTGTGTTTCTAGGATAATTTAGAGGATGTCGTGATAGATAAGAAAAAGACATGAAAAGAAAGTAGGTACTTCAAATATATAAGTTGAAGTTATGAGAGGATGACCTTAAGTTTTAGGGTGATTTTGAAGTGGAGGAGGTGAAGTATTTGGAGTATGAATAAACCCTTCATCGTATTTGACAATCCCCAATCCTATCTTCCTATAAAGGTGAGCGTGCATCATCCTAGTGAAGTCTTCTATCATTAGGGTTGAACTAAATCCATGCTATTAAACCACATAGCTCCTATCTCCCACTTGCTTATTGCATCCCCATGATAATTACATTCCTCGTTTATTGACTCTAACGGATCCATGGATCAAATAAATTACCATCGATGCTCAAGAAGTTCGATGCAATTCAAATGAGCAAAAAAAACGTTTTATACACATGTTTTTATATACATATTTTATACACGTTTTTACACACAATTTTATCCACGTTTTTTAAAAAAGTGCATAAAAACGTGCATAAAAATGTGTCTGTAAAAACGTGGATAAATGTATGTAAAAAACGTGTATAAAAATATGTGTATAAAAACGTGTATAAAAGTGTGTATAAAAACGTGCATAAAAATATGTGTATAAAAACGTGTATAAAATGTGTGTATAAAAATGTGTGTATAAAAACGTGTATAAAAATGTGTGTATAAAAACGTGTAAAAATGTGTGTATAAAAACGTGTATAAGTTTTAAAAATAAGTAGAAAATAATTTTTTTTAACAAAATCAAATTTTGAGTTAATTACAAATGGTCATTAATATAAAGGACTAACGATGCAATAATAAAATAAACTGTCGTTAAAAATGTAACATGCAAACCTATTAATTGTCTAACATTGCAAAAAAAAAGATCGATACCTTAAATTGAGAAAGAAAAAAAATAGTACATTTAATTAAAATTGAACCTAAAATGAGTACATTTTTATGCGATTTGCTCTTTATAGTAATATCATTTGAAAACAAAAGACAAAATCTAACTAGACATGAAAATAGTATTGGATTTTCTATACAATGTCTACTAGCGAATGGTTAAATAACATATTTTTTACATCTTTAAAGTAAGTTATATATTTAATCCACAATATATAAACATACAAATTATTTTAAATATATATGATTTTTAATTTAATAAAGTTCAAATCTTTTTTTATATTTATTTTAACCATTGTTTAGTGGGCATTGTATAAAAAATCTCAAGTAGTATTATTAAAGGGTGTAATTGATCAATTTTTTAATTTTTTTTAGTACGACAAATTTTATCCACACTCTATACCACCTATCTCACAATATATCTCACAAATGCCTTCAGCGAAGTTTGAACCTACAACCTTTAGGTTGGTGGAAAACACAAATATCACTAGGGCAAAGGTTTTGATTAGTTGTAATTGATCAATAATAACTTCTAATAGACTTTACATTTAGTTCCATTGAAAAATCTGTATAAACGTAGAAAGGGAAATTATACTAGCTTATTCTTGCAATAAAAAATACATATGCAAATTTATAAGCTGGAGTGCTGGACCGTTGAACAGTCAAGATGGAATTGATTAATTAAATACCCTACATATTCAATAAGTTGCTAAACCTCAAAATCAGTATGGTTGTGAATTTTTCTATTATTCGACCCTACAAATTTAATAGATTTTTTTGCTATTACAATAAGCTATGAGTATATATATTAGTTGCAAGTGTGAATATTCATACCAACTAGACAAATTACACAGAATGACTAAATCAAAATTGTTTAACTCTGTTATCCTTTCATGTTTCTTCATCACTTTTTCTTCATGCACTTCCCCTTATTTCAGTACCACTTGTAAATGCTCTGCGCAACAGGCTCTTGCTTTGCTTATGTTTAAAGAGAGTCTCTTCTCCATCAATGACACATCCAGTCATACAATATGTGGAGATTCGTTTCCTTCAGAATTTTTTCCAACGTTGATGAACTGGAACATAAATTCAGATTGCTGTAATTGGGACGGGGTCACGTGCAAAAACACTACTGGTGATATTATTTTTTTTGAACGGCAGATTTATTGATGAAACACTAGCAAGAAGCTAGCAAATTACAAAGAAATAATGTTGGGGTTTTTAAGCCAATCGTTCATACTGAACTTGGTTTTACATCTATGACGAATCCAAAAATAAGACTTAGACACAATATCATCGAACAAAGACGTCTTCCTTGGGCTTGTAGAATCAAAGATCAATTTGTTACGGAAAGTCCAAACATACCACCACATAACATAAAACACTCCCTCCAGCATCAATTTATTCTTAATGGGAAGATGCAAGTTATCCATCCAAGATACACAGTCCGCATAAGAATCAATCTCCAAGTAAGGAACGCTCCACCATCGAACAATCATTTTGACTAATTGAGTAACAAGCTCACAGGAGAAAAACAAGTGGTTAACCGTCTTCACTCAAATATCGCAAATGGCACATTTAATACAGTTAATGGAGATACCTCTTGGCGAAATGTTAAATCTAGTGGGCAGCGAGTTATTTTTAACCTTCCAAGCAATAACATTAACCTTGATAGGCACAAATCGCACCCACCTGGTTTGGTGATCAAAGACGGGAAGAGTTTTATCGTCAATTAAACATCTAACCG
>BQNB010123865.1:4331-17353 GCA_026074375.1 Tanacetum coccineum
CACTAACATGGGTTAGTGCTGCTTGTGCCAATCGCCCCTTTAAATTCGCAAAAAGCATTTTTAAGCTATGACAGATTTAAATAAGTTGTGAAACCTCAAAACGGATGAAGAACTAGGTTTTTTAAGCACAAATAATCAATTAGAAATTACTGATGAACACTATTCAATAAGCAAATGCAATAAGCAGTTTTAAGCTATAAATGGCAGATTATATCAAAAACATAAACAAAAGAGATCTAATCAATAAGCAACCAACTATAAGCAATAGCAATCATTAATAAGCAGAAATAGACAAAATAAGCAGTCTAATAAGCAAATCATAAAATAAGCTAAAAAGTGAAAAGTGAAACACACCTTTGTCCTTTGCTTAAACAAGGACTGTATTGCTCTTTAGAGCTTATCTACAAGCTCCAGCTTGTTAGAAACAAGCTGGTAAAACCTATAAGCTCTTATAAATCCGGCTTATCATCCATACTTAGCTTTATGGGTGATTTTTGGTGAAAACAGCTTAAACTCTATAAGCTATGAAAAAGCTTATATAGATTAAGTAAAACAGCTTAAATATAAGAGAACCAAAGCTTATTGAAGCTTATCAAACCATTTTCAAAACATATATTTCATTAACATAAAAATAGAGTTTAACATAAAACTTAAAATTTCATTAAAACTTAAAACTGAGTACAAGGCTTTTAAAGGAAATATAATAAGCTAACATAAACTAATATAAGCTGAAAATTACAATAATAAGATAGATAAAAAACTAGATTCCTAATGTGTGAAAAACACCCTCTTTTATAATGGTCTTGAGAAGCATCTAGCCCTTTGAGGTGTGTTTCTTCTGTGAGAGGATTTAAGAGTGCTCTCCAAGCCTTCAATCTCAGCCCTTAAATCCATTTGTGCTTCTTTATCTCTCATCACAACTCTTGATCATGTCTTGACCAATCAATCTGCATGGGATTGCCAGCGTGGTTTTTCATTTTCTTGGGAGAATAGGTTAAGGGGGTTTGTCAGGTTGCAGGGAAGAGTAAAATGGATGGGTGAATAGTGATATTTGGCGGTAGAGTGGTTTTAGGTTTATTTGAGGGTAAAGGGTTAACGGGTAAGGACTAACGATGTAACTCCCATGGACTAACTGTGTAACTCCCAGGGACTAACGGTGTAAAAGGTAAGGACTAACTGTGTAATAGTTTTAACAGAATTATGGTTAGGGCTTTTTAGGCTTAATGGGCTTTTAATGTTGGGCCAGTTTTGAGGATTTTAGATTTAGGCTTTCTTGGGCTGACCTGGCCCATTAATTAGGCTCGGGTTGGTCCGTAGAAGATGGGTATGCCTTTGGCTTTGGTTTTTCGCGCTCTTTCCATTCCTATGCTTGGTTTTGTCCGATTTTGGCCTTGTCTTTGTCTTTTTCAAAATATCTATTACCTGCTCATCATAAATCACAAAACACATGAATACAATGCATTTTTATGTCTTTTGGTCATTTTAGGCTCGTTTTTATAGGTAAAAGGTATGTGTAATTAAGCACATACCAGAACCTTAAACATTTATATTGTATAATATTATTTTATGGTCATTATGCTTGGCATTTTGTGTTACTGTAAGTATATGTTAACTAATTTTGAATATGGGTACCAGACTTACAGACATACATAACATAGGCTATATTAGATCAACAGAAATTTAATAAAAAATCATATTATATTCTTAGCGCAGCACCAAATGCGATGAATAACATCTTGAAACTTCCTTCATGGTTGGTGTCGATGTGTGTAACAGTATTCTCATTAGCCAGCTTTAAGTTATAGCAATAATAAGGTAGCTAAGAAAATGAGGAGATAGGGTCTCCTTGATTTGACTTCAATGCTAACTGTTTCCCTTTCCAAGCTCTTTTGTATGAAACGTCAATATTTAACACTATATTCATATCATTGATAATATCCTTTAGTCTATATACCCTTGTAACATCCCTGAATTTTGGAATTATCAATTGACACAACATTTTTGTTGTTGTGTTACGATGATTTGGATAGAATTATGCTTTAGGACAAGTATGATTGTCGTTAATGTAAGTAACTCTAAACCCATTCTCCTTCTTAATCCTACGAGTGAATATGTACCAATAACAATCTAGGTGGACACATTCTACCGCGTACCTTTCTAGACAAGATCTAACAACCTTATATTCATAGCCTTTGGTTATACATTTTAATCCTATCTCATACATACAGGCTTCCTTATCAGCAATTTTTTTTGCAGAAAACTTAACACCATGGTGACTGGTAGTTATACTTTTAAGATCAAGAATAGGTGCATGAGGGGTGGGTGGCAAATAGTTTAGTGAGTTTTTCATCCATTCATGAGTAACTGGTTCATGAAACAAAGGTATATTCAGATCAATATCTAAGGGTTTAGAAGGAGTTACCTCAACTGTTTTTTCAGTGGATTTTATGAAAACACTCATAACTACATCACCTGATTCTAAAACTGCCTTCAAGAAAAAATCTACATCATCTTCGTCGATTATGTTGAATGAGTTTGAACCAATGTTGTAAGATAACAAAAGTTCTTTGTTATCCTCAACATTGAACTTTTTGCGTACATAACGCACAAAATTTTTCTGACTTATATTCTTTGGGAGTTGATCCCTTCCAAACCACACACACAAACAAGTATGTGTAATTAAGAGGCGAAATCAATTATAGTATAGTAGTGTATGTATTCCAAAAGTTTTAAAGAGAATTGCTTTTAACCAAAGCAATTTCTAAAACTCCCGGGTCGTTTGTCCTCGGCGAAGTGTGAATAGAAAGTCGGTCTAGTTTGTGATCGCGTAATTGATTAATTCAAGGATTTGATTTGGTTTTCTATTTTTACAGCTAAAAACACATAAAACATGCAAAGCAAAGTAAACGACTAAGCAATTAAGAAATTAGACATAAAAACGTTAACGGGAATTTAATAAAACGCGACTAACAAGCAAGTATACTAAAATTAAGACCTATGAACGCAAATTTAATTCCTAAACCTTCTAAATATTAAAAGAAAATTTTCAAAAAAAGAAAATTATTTTTTTGATTTTTATTTATTTTTTTATGATTTTTTAAATTTTATAAACTAATAAAATGCACGAAAAATAGAAAGCTTTGAATTAAAAATCCTAGAAAATTATAAAAAGCTGCTTATGATGTTAAGGACGTAGGAAAAATAAAAGCTCAAAATAAGCTTAAACAAATAAGCCCAGAAAAATCAATTTAGCACTCGAAGTGCTTATTTTTAAAATGAAACTAAAATGGGTTAAAAGAAATTTGAGTGCACCCTTGGACGTAAAAGTCCCAAGGGCGCAGTTGGTATGAGGTGTGTGTGGAAAAGGTCGAGATTGAGTTGAGGTCTTGGGCTTGAGCCTTGCTCACCTAAGACTTCCCTAATTTCTTATTGTTTTATTTTGAAAAACTTTTTAAACAAACTTATAAAACAGCTTATTATGAGCACTTTTTGCTAAAGAAACTTTTTGTGAAATCAACTAAATAAGCAGTAAAAGAGCTTATAAGGATGACAGATTAGACTTTAAGCTTTTAACTTTTATCACAAAACTTAAGAAACAAATAAGCTGGATTAAGCTCAAACACAATCACATAAGCTATAATCACTTTAAAACAAGTCTAATAAGCAAATCTAAACAATTTTTAATCAAAACATTAAGCCATAAGCTGGAAAAACCAATAAGCACTTTTTGCACAAAACTGAATACCAAACAGCCAAGAAGGTCTTTTTGAGCTTATTTTTAAGTGAACAAACAGAACCTTATGGCTTAGTGGCTTATACCACTAGAAAGCTTGTCCTATAAACTATCTAAATCAGCTCTCAAAAAGTATTTTGAAATTCATTTAAGCTAAGAAAAATCCAATTGAAAAAGCTACTGCAGACAGTTTACTCTATTTTTGGTTTTTATGAAAAGACAAAGTACTAATTGCAGGCTTAAAAACAGATTAGCAAATGACTTCTAAACCTCAAAATAAGCTTATAAACTTAAAATCTACCTACTAAACTACTTGTGCACTTGATTTCAAAAGCTAAAACCACTTCTAACCTATCTGAATTTGGACTCAAAGTAATAAAGTTATATTGATTTCCTTTCCATATAATTTATTCTGAATATTCGTTTTATTTAGTGAACTAATCTCTTATTAATTTTTTGTTTGTTAAACTCCATAATATGTAATTGTAGTTTTTTTTAATACGTATATTTTTTTTTTATAACTTCCTTTATTTGTAATCAATCTAATTATTTATTTACAATGTATTTATTATAATATAGTTAATAATAATTTGATATTTTTTTTTTTATATTAGATTTTTTTTTATTTATTAATAATAAGTAAGACTAAAAACCAACTGTTTTGACAGTTTGACTCAAAAATGGGTTAAAATGGGAAAAACTTCAAACCAATGCAATAAACCTTTAGATCAGATTTAAAACTTGTTTTAGAGAGTTAAAAGAACTAGAAAACAACACTTTTAAACTTTTAAACTAAAAATTAAACCTAAGACAGCTTATGAACAAATTATTACCACAGAAGAGAACTATGCATATGAAAACTTGATTTTAAGCTAAAACTTGATTCAAACAACCTCAAACATGATCTATAACTGATATATGAATGATCAAAACCAACCAAAGTGGCTAGAACCACTACCAGTACTAACTTGAGGTTAGTACTGGTTTTGATCCAAACACCCCTTTAAGCTCTTAACCTCAAATTTAAACCTTCTAATCATAGATTCAAACCATAAAACCTTAAGACCAGATATTAAACAACTTATTATGTTCCTAATGAGCAATTCTAAACACAGAAATAAGCAAAAACAATAAGCTATCACTAATGCTAATATTTTTAGTTTTTTTACTGTTTAATAACAAAAACTTGTGAAATGAGATTTAAACTAATAGTTGAACAAATTAAGCAACTAACAACTATAATAAGCAGTATTAAGCTAATCTAAGCAATAATAAGCAGACATTAAGTAGTAATAAGCTAAAATGCAAAATTAAGCTTAAAGAGGGAAAATAAGAACTTACAAAAGCCTTTGCACAAACAAGGCTTATTAATTGCTCAAGGAGCTACTCTACCAAGCTCTAGCTTATCTAGGATAAGCTGGTGAGGTCTTGGAAGCCCATCTAAGTCTAGCTTCCCTTCCAAAATAAGCTAAGGTGTATTTGGGCTGGATTTGAGTGCTTGAGGCAAATTTAAACCTATTAAGCTTTGATAAGCTTAGATTATCTAGTGACAATGGCTTATTTAGAGTTTATTTAAGTAAGATCCAACATGTTTAAGCTTATAATAAGACAATGATTATAAAGTAAACTATGAAATTTTATTAAAATTAAAATGAGGTTACAAGGTTTAAAAACTGAAAATACAATAAGCTAAATTTTACAATAAGCTACTTAAATCTAAAATAAGCTAAAAACTAATATACTACTCTAGATGCCCGTGTGTGTGAGATGAGGCCTCCTTTTATAGGCTTCAGTGGAAGGATCTAGGTCCTTGGTGTGTTTGTTGCGTGAGAGATTCACCAGCCTTGATCTTAGCCTTTCATTTGCCCTTGTGCTTGTTTAAATCGATCTCAACCCTTGATTTGATGACACGTCACCATTCTCCAAATGATTGGCATGGATTGCCAAGCTGTCAGACCCCAGAACGTCATTGCGTGCGTCATTAATTGTTTCTAGAAGGGTTCGAGAGCGTGGGATTGGGTGAATGAAGTGCAGGGTAATTTTTGGGACGGAAGGTGAATAGTAAAAATTTCCCGCCCTTCTTTTCTTTTTAATCGTTTGTTTGACCGTGAGATAAAAGGGGTCTGACTTGGGCCTTGGTTTTAATATCGAAGGGTTTTGGGCCGGGTTGAAAGTTATATGTTTAATGGGGTTTAACGGGAGTTAAGGGATTTATAAGGATGTTGTTAAGTTAAGGACTAATGGTGTAAATGTCCAGGGATTAACGGTGTAATTGGATTTGGTAAATTGATTGAACATTCAAGGACCTTTTGGTAATTTCAAAGGTTAGGAATTTCCAATTTTGACCAAGGTTGACTTTTATTGACCTTTGCTAATAAACACCCGGCTCTTGTGTACTTTTTCCGTTCTCGTGTTCGTTTTTGTCTAGTATTTGGCTCAGTTCTTGTGATTCTTGCAATATCCGCACCTATACATCACAAAAGATAAAATACACAATATACAAGCATAATTTGCATTATTCCATCTTTTTAGGGTCATTTTTTTGATATAAAACGGATATGTGATTTCTCACATATCAAAATTCCCCAAACTAAGTGATTGTCGTGTCCTCACGCAATGTTATATGCTCTAAAACCAAATACCTCAAAACCTCCCCAAACTAATCCTTTGAAAAGTAGCAAAGTCTTTTGTAGAGAAAGTTAAGAAATCACAAGTTTTAAAACACCATTTTTTCCCATTTTTCAATTTTTTTTCCATTTTTATGATTTTCATAATTTACAACTTACAACTTATTCATGTGTGACATAATGTATTGCTTTCATTATTCATTGATAACTTTTAGGATCACGGAACAAAAGGCACAAAAAATGTCCAAATGGATAAATTCATCGTCCCCGACTTTCACCTCTCCAAGCCAAGCTTAAAAATAAGATCATTGTAAATTACAAGTTATGATGCTAACACTACTCATAAAAGCTAAATGTGTACTTACTTTTCATCCCTTATTCATAATTTTGTATCTCAAGATTTTATTATTATTATTATTGGTGACAAATAAATTATGCCCTTATTAATAAAGTAAACCCTGTTTAGACTATTAATAGTTTGAAATCCTTTCCTAAAGAGACGATATGGTGAGAATAAGGTCCACATTAAGATTCTAATTTCGCATGATTTAGGGCTTATCCTTTTTATTTCATCCGAAACAACTCAACTACGAGTCTAGAGACGGAGGCTTTATTTAGATAACCTAGGAGTCGAAATTTAGCTTTATTCTTCTTCTTATTATTATTATAGCAACATTATTAAACCTCGGTCCTTTAGAAGGCTGCAACATCGGTTGTGAGCCGACAAGATGCAGCAAACTTTTATCAGTCTCAGATTCGTATTACTATGTGCCTTATTTAGAAGGCTGCCACATCAGTTGTGAGCCGGCAAGAGGCAGTAAACTATTATCAGTCCACAACTTTTATTATTATTATTACCTCTACCCTTGAAACGACTGTCACATCGGTATGCGTGCCGACCATAATCCAGAAGTCTTATTTCGGCTTCGGTTTATTACATAATTATTATTATTATAGCCAAATTTCAAGCCCTGTGGTATTTTAACAACTGCCACATCGGTATGCGAGCCGACCATGGTCCAAGAGTCTATTTCCCCACAACACTAACAAAACCTCGATGTGTATCTTACTTTTATCAGAGGGAATCTCTACGAAGTGATCTAAACTAAGAATCGCAAAAACCAAAGAAACTTTATTTATTTAACAATTATATAACGTTGAACTTGCAAAATCTTGACTTTTCAAGCTAGACTTGCTTTTTATAGCTCCTTGTATAAAAGATTAGCAAATTTCAATTTATTTAAAGTTAAGGAGAAAGCTAAGATATAAAATCGGTGGGGTCAAAATTTATTTATGTTCTCACCAACGAAAAGCCTATATTCGTGTCAAAACACTTATTCTTTTTTTTAAATAAACTTTTAAATTTTTACATATATAAAATTTTAAAATTTTCGCTGGAAAACAGGGTACGTGAGAACAACGAGCAAAAGTAGGTAAGATCATATCGAAGATATACCACCCCATACTAAAACTAAACATTGTCCTCAATGTTTTCTAGTCTAAGGCTCAAAACCCATACTAGAACTCAAAGAGTCGAATGCATAATCCGAGCATGGAGAAAGTATCACAAAATCATACGAGCCGTTATTAAAGTATGCTAAAAGATAGAGGTGTTAGTCGATATATATCTAGGATATCGGATTTCCCCAAACTAATGGCAAGCAAAGGCTAGGAAGCTCCAGTGGACTGGGACAAAACACCGAACACGAGAGTCTTTAAATTTTTTAGGTCAATCCTACAAACAATCACAAGCACAAACAACAAGAATTAGAAGAGTACAAGCCTCCTCACATCACATTAGAAATAAGAAAGAAAAAGGATAAGCATGGGGTGCTCCCACGAAGCGCTTTATTTTTGGTAACCGAGTCACATAGCTTGACTCGATCCCCGCATTTAGTTGTCCATGGGGATGGTTTGGAGATCCGGGACTACCTTTGATGGTATGTCTCCTCCAAAGTAATGCTTCACACGATGACCATTCACCTTAAAGTTTGGACCATCGGGTTGAGATAACTCGACGGTTCCATATGGAAAAACTTGGGTGATGGTGATGTAAGAAGATAGAAAACCCTGAAAGGCTAATTGATTTCCTTGATTATTTCTCACCAAAAAACAAAGTATATATTATTACAAAGGGGATGGACTTGAGCCTAAGATAACTATAACAACTCATGATTGACAAATCAAGATAACTATGACACTCATGATTAACAAATCATCCAAATATAAATAAACTAATATTGGAAGGAATCCAATCAAACATATTGACTAATACGCCCCCGTAGTTCGAGCGGGAATAGGGCTGACGCTCAAACTGGATCAACAATCTTTAAACCAAACTAAAGGAAATCCCTTGGTGAAGATATCAGCAATTCATGAAAGCTCGAGACTGAAAGAGATTACTTGTTTTATTGATGAAACTAACTTTGTTGATGGGGATGTCTTTAAGCAAGCCGAATGAATTGTCCTTTTTTACGAATCGGATAAAGTCCTACAAGATGATAATTTGTCTCTTTTTTTTGCTTGAGGTAAACTAAATGAAAGGAGAAAAATAATAATAAAAGAGATTTGAAAAGAACAAATGAAAGCAGATGGAAACAAGAGTTAATTATTTTGAGAATTGTTTTTGTTTTTTTTTTGTTCCGGCGAACTAAATTTAAAATAGAAATGACCAAGAAAAATAAGTATTTTAATTTGGGAATTTATTTGCGGCTCATGATGGCCGACAACTAGGGTTTTGATAATAGAGATGAGAGATTTGATTCTTTTTGGAGATGATAGAAGCGACTCATGATGGCAGTTAGGTTTTAAAAATGAAGATAGAGAGATTTGATTCTATTTGGAGAGGATAGAAGCGGCTTATGACGGCCGACAATTAGGTTTTGAGAATGAAGATAGAGATATTTGATTCTTTTTGAGATGAAAGAAGCGGCTCATGACGGCCGGCGGTTAGGTTTTGAGAATGAAGATAAAGAGATTTGATTCTTTTTGGAGAGAATAGAAGCGGCTCATGATGGCTGACAACTATATTTTGAGAATGGTGATATATAGGGTTTGACGAGGTGGTATTGAGGCAACGGCTCATGGTGGCCGACTAGGTCCCGGATATAACCTGCTCATGATACCATGTAAGAAGATAGAAAACCCCGAAAGGCTAATTGATTTCCTTGATTATTTCTCACCAAAATACAAAGTATATATAGATTACAAAGGGGATGGGCTTGAGCCCAAGATAACTATGACAACTCATGATTGACAAATCAAGATAACTATGACACTCATGATTAACAAATCATCCAAATATAAATAAACTAATATTGGAAGGAATCCAATCAAACATATTAACTAATAAGTGAAAGGTCCCAACCAACGGGTTTTAAGCTTTCCCGAAAATATCTTTAGACGAGAATTGAAGAGTAAAACTCGATCACCAACATTGAAAATGCGTTTTTTGATCTTAGAGTCATGAAGCTTCTTCGTCCTCTCTTTATATATCAAAGAATTCTCGTATGCTTGATCACGAAGCTCATTAAGTTCATTAAGTTGAAGCTTCCGGTGATCACCCGCGGTTTTAAGATCAAAATTAGCATGTTTCAAGGCCCAATATTCCTTATGCTCTAACTCAATAGGTAGATGACAAGAATTTCAGTACACGAGCTTATAAGGAGTACAACTAATTGGTGTCTTGAAAGCAGTACAGAATGCCCATAAAGCGCCTTCTAACTTATCGGACCATGAGGCACGGTTTTCACCAACCGTCCTCTCAAGAATACGTTTCAAGCCACGATTATGAAACTCCACTATGTTCACTCATTTGTGGATGATAACGATAGCAAGACGATGATTGACCCCATAACTTATGACATTAACTTAAGCAAATTTATCATTACAAAAATGGGTCCCACGATCGCTTATAATAGCTCTAGGAGTTCTGAATCGGGCAAAAAGAGATTTCAATTACTTTACTACAACTCAAGCATCATTAGTGGGGAGCGCCTTCGCTTCTACCCACTTTGATAAGTAGTCAACGGCTACGAGAATATACTTATTCCCTCGTGAAGACGGGAATAGACCTATAAAATCGATACCCCATACATCAAAGATTTCACAAACTTGAATAACATTTTGAGGCATTTCATCTCTTTGTGAAATTTTGCCTTGATGTTGACACGTATCACAAGATTTGATCATAGCATGGGCATCTCGATATATGGTTTGCCAAAGAAACCGGCATCAAATACTTTCTTAGCGGTGAAATTGGCACCATGATGGCCCCAGTGGTCCCTCAATGACAAGATTTGAAATATTAATAGCTTCTTGTGCCATGCACACCCGTCGATTGATTTGATCCGTACAAATCCGAAATAAGTAGGGATCGTCCTAAAAGTAATGTTTAACGTCCTTAAAGAATTTCTTCTTTTGTTGGGACGACATCCCTTTCACGATAAAATTCCTCGCATGGAAATTTGCAATGTCGGCAAACCATATGGTACTTCCACTAGATATAACTCCAAGAGTTTCTAAAGGAAAATTTTCATTTATGTCTTTATTTTCTAACACATCCTTATGAGGATTCTCAAGTCTAGATAAATGATCGGCCGCGAGATTCTTCGTTCCCTTTTTATCACGGATGATGATATCAAATTCTTGTAGGAGGAGAACTCACCGGAGCAATCTTGGCTTAACATCTTGTTTACTAAGAAGGTATTTAAGAGCCGAGTGATCCGTATACACTATACTTTTGGATAAGACAAAATATGGCCGAAACTTTTCAAAAGCATAAACTACGACAAGCATTTCTTTTTCCGTCGTAGTTTAAATGAATTTGTAGTTCGGTCATGTCTTACTATACAAAATGAATATGCTGAAAAGGTGAGTCATAGGTCTAGCAATTTTGGAAAAGTCTTGGATAAATTGTCGGTAAAAACTGGCATGACCTAAGAAACTCCTAACACCTTTTACGGTAGTCGGATGAGGGACCTTAGCTATAACATCAACTTTTACTCTATTGACCTCAATCCCAGACTTTGAAATTTTATGCCCTTGTAAAATTCCTTCTCTACACATAAAATGGTACTTCTCCTAATTTAGAACTAAATTCGTGTCTTCACACCTTTTTAGCATTTTTTCTAAATTGGAGAGTCAAGAAGCAAAACTATCCCCAAAAACCGAGAAATCATCCATGAAAACTTCCATAGTCTTTTCGATCATATCATGGAATATGGCCATCATACACCTTTGGAAAGTACCGGGAGCATTACACAAGCCAAAGGGCATGCGACGGTAAGCGAAAGTTCCATAAGGGCATGTAAAAGTGGTTTCTCTTGATCTTGTGGATCTATTGGGATTTGAAAATACCCTGAAAATCCATCTAGAAAACAATAAAACTCATTTTTGGCTAATCTTTTTAACATTTGGTCCATAAATGGCAACGGAAAATGATCTTTACGAGTAGCTTCATTTAATTTCCGATAGTCAATACAAACTCTCCACCCGATAACTAATCGTGTTGGAATCAATTCATTATCTTCATTAGCAACTACAGTTATACCACTTTTCTTGAGTACACAATGAACAGGGCTTACCCACGGACTATCAGAGATCGGGTAAATCATTCCGGCATCAAGGAGTTTGATAACTTCTTTTTTGATTACCTCATGAATTTTTGGGTTAACCCGTCTTTGACTTTGTACCGAGGGTTTATAATCTTCCTCCATCAAGATTTTGTGAGTGCAAAACCAAGGGTCAATACCCTTGTATCGGTGATTTTCCATGCAATGACCCGTTTATGTGATTTAAGCACCTTTAAGAGAGCTTCTTTTTCAACATCTTTTAAACTTTTTGCAATAATCACAGGTAACTTATCGGTTCCCTCTAAGTAAGCATATTCCAAATGAGATGGTAAATCTTTTAACTCTAATTCCGGAGGCTCTTTAATTAAAGGTTTTGCCTTAGTCACTTCTACTTGCTTTAGGTCCATCAGAGGGAGTTGAAACGGGTCATTATTTAACAATCTTTCAATCTAGCAAATATCTCCCTCCGGATCAAAATCGGCATGATCAATTTCCGGTGAAATTGAATCATCTTTGAGATAAGCCTCGATATCTTCCAAAATGAAGTCACTTCCCTCGAACGGTGTGAAAGAAGGAGAATAGTCTAAAATAATGGGCTCAAAAGTCGGGGTGGGATTGCCACTCATAGAATTATTAGAAAAACCAAGCACTTCTTAAGCATACTCCTCACAAGAAATGTCAATGACGTCTATTCGGTTTACCGACATATCATCATATGTAGAGGAGTATCTCGTAGTTTGATTGAGATTAAAAGTTACTGCTTCGTCATTAACCCGAAGGGTTATTTCTTCTCCGTAAATGAGGGGAACCCGAGGATCGGCATCAAAATCAACAACAACAAAGTCGGTAGGAAAGTGAAACTTCCCCACTTTGACGAAGACGTCTTCGCGACTCCCTTAGGATGAGTAATGGATCGATCCGCTAACTCGAAAGTCATCCGAGTGGGGGTAAGTTCGGGTAGGGAAAGCTTTTTCCATATGGAATGAGGCATAAGATTTATGCTAGCGCCAAGATCGGCCAAGGCGTAACATACATCCATTCTCGGGAAATCACATGGTATAAGAAACTTGCCGGGATCTCCAAGCTTTT
>BQNB010123866.1:0-20028 GCA_026074375.1 Tanacetum coccineum
TGCTTTTTCTGGCTGCTTTTATTTTGGTTCTAAGAAAAAGAAACTTCTTATTGAACGTCGTCAGCTTAAAATACTTGCTTCTGGATCTAATTGTAAACATCATGACTATTTGCTTATTTGTTAAACCTTTTGAATAAGCACTTTTGAAATCAAATGATCTTTATGTCTTGCAGTGGTATGCTTGGATGTAGGCTTCGGCTAAATACTAAAGCTTTATTGGAGGCGTCTGCTAGTACTTAGTTCATCCATGACACGACGATTGTGCGTGTGCGATCAATCTGAGCTGAAACTCAAGTTAGTAACATTCTTTCATATTTTTTCCTATTCTGTTGTCTTGATGTTATCGTGTGTTTTTATGGTACTTTAAATTGGTAGAATAGACACTTAGAGACTATGGGATGTGCGTTTTGAAAGTGATTATATGATATAGGATATCCGTATATTTACACCAAACAAATAAATTCACATAGATATTAAAAAAACCTAAAACTTTTCAGGGTACCAACACCATCTGAAATGACTCAAGACGACATGCCAGAACCGCACCCACGTGGGCCCGAGACACCCGATGCATCAGCACCAACGGCTCATCACGGTTCAAATGTTGGTTCAGGTATCATACATGTGCTTACTCCAACATCAGCCTCAAATACGTTATTGATTCCACCAGGTATTCTGTTGTTAATTTACTAGCGACCATAGTGACTTATTTCCATGAAGTGTTTATTCTTCGATGTATTCTTTAAATGAAAATATCGTTTATGTTTTCTTCTTGAT
Organism: Tanacetum coccineum; assembly: GCA_026074375.1. Taxonomy (NCBI): domain Eukaryota; kingdom Viridiplantae; phylum Streptophyta; class Magnoliopsida; order Asterales; family Asteraceae; genus Tanacetum; species Tanacetum coccineum. The sequence continues at coordinate 778 of BQNB010123866.1, forward strand.
ACCTGATTAGAATCAGGCTATTTAGGCTGGAGCGATCCGAATACATGCTAATAGGCTTAATCCAATGATACCTTCAATGTGTTCACACATGTATTATAAGTAACTAGTTGGATACCCGCGCACAGCGCCAGCGATAAAAATTGCTAACCCAACTCGCTCCGCAATTCCCTACCCGCTTAGAGAATTCGTTTTAGGTTTCCGTAGCTTTCCCGCAACATCATATTAACATCATTCTCGCTTGTATAAAGACTCACACACTCTCTTACCCTTCAAACATTGTCTCCAAAAGTATATATCTTTGGCGAATCAAGTTTGTATTCAAATTAAAGTTAAAGTTGTTAAAAAATTCAAAATAAACTCACTAAAAATGTGAAAAGCTAAAAATTTATAAAAATATATCAAAATGGATGTTGAATTAAAGATCACGAAATTTTAGAAAATACGGTGAAATTAAATCATAAAAAAATAAATAGATAAAAAGATATGTCAAATTGAAAATAAAAGTGATTTTTTAATTAAAAAGTGACACATGTCACTCTACTTCTAACAAATGAATAAAGTAGTTGGTTAACATTTACAATGATTAAAGATCAAACTGATGTTATGTGTTTAAAAAATATGTTTTCCAAACTTGATGTCGTCTTTAGCTCCATTCTTATTTAACTGATAACAGGTCAGGTCCTTACGTATTGTTTTCCTTTTTCTAGCATCATTTATAAAAGGGATTACTTAACTTTCACTATGTTATCACTTGCATAACATGAATGTTCAGTGGTTATTTTTTATGTTTAGTCTAATTATATGTAGAATCTTATATGCCGACCCTTTATTATGTCAGATATAATTGAATTTTTAGTGCCAATTTCGGTGCGATCTCAGTAGCTCCACAAACTTGATGAGACACAATCAGAAAGACAATAAATGCCTAACCCGCCCCGTCCCGGTTTAATTAAGATATTATAATTTAATAAATGTTATATGGTGAACGTTCGTTTTGTTATTTGTTCATATACACACAGTATATTGACATTGTTGATGTGAGGACCAAGATACTATTGCTGTGACGGGGAACTCAGACTTAGGACATACGGGTACTAAGACCTTGAGTGGAAATGAGTCTCGATCTGCTTATGATGATTTTTATTCATTACACCGTTTTATTTCCGGAAAACAAGGATGATGGCGGTCTTTCTAGCATGCTTCATACTACTAACCAACCCAATCAGTTTTGGTATAAGTCAAACAAAAGTAACAAAAAAAATACTATAAAAGTAAACCGGACGGCAGAGTAAACCTGAAATGAGCAATTCAGCGCTTATTCACACCGAAGGTATTCATTTGCTTTTATATTTACTATAGTATCGCTATTGTTCACCTTTAGTGTTTTACTTATTTGGATCTTTTGTGTTGTTCGTTCACAAATTCTAATCACATTGGTCAGGGCCATCTCGTAGATTTTGAGGGCCCTGTGCCGTTTTGGCGTATAGGCATCTTAAACAACACCGAAATTTTAAGGGGCGTCTGCAAATATAAAAACAACAGTGTGTAAAATGTTTATATTAGCACAATAACACTGTTGGATCACATATACAATCTGTTTATAGAAAATGTATAAAAAAGTTCATTTAAAAAACAAATTGGACTAGTTTTGACAACTTTTTTAAACTTGAGTTGAAAATGTAACTTTTGTAAATTCATTTGTAGTTACTTAGAAATAAAACCTAAAAACAAAAGATAAAAGTGTAAACTTTAAAATCTTAGGGTGCAAAATGAAAAAAAAAACGTTAGTTATCATCTTCCTCAACATGTTAACCGTAAGACTCTGCTTTTCTGTTTCCTATCAGTCACATGAAACTATGTACGTTCAGTTAGAACGTCAAAACCATATGTTTTTAGTGCATTTTCGTCAATTAAACCTTCGAACCCAAATTAAACCAGCATGTTCTTTGTAACATCAGAGGCCCCAAGAATTTCGGGGCCCTGTGCGGTTGTTCTGCACACCCTAAAATCCGGCCATGACATTGGTACTTCGGTTTCAACCCAGCGTAAAAGAACGCGCCAGGACTCTCAAGTAAGATCATCATCATGTGAAGCGGGTCCCTCAAAAAGAGTTCGCCACCCTACTGCGACTGATAGACGTGTGTCTGTTGGACGTGCAAATCGACAACCACCTACAGTTTCATGTGCATGTACATAGGGCTGTAGTTCTGGTCACAACGGAAGGTGGATATTTTATCTACGCCTTAGTATAGTTCTCTTACTTGATCTTTGGGACTTATTGTAATCGGTATAACTTATACCGATTACAAATACAACTATTGAATCTTTAATTGCTATTTTAGCACAATGTACATCAGATTGTTATGGATACAAACAACACAGGTACAGTATGCAATTACAACTCCTGGGTTTTTAGTAGTTATTACACCCCAATGTATATCAAATTGTTCTATGGATACAAACAACACAGCTTCAGAAAACCATATGGATTGACATTCTTGATTTGTATATTTTGTTTTGTTCCATCTTTTTAAGCAACAATCTAACACTATAAAGTTGGAAGTCTGGTCCGCGCTCCGCAGCGAAGCGCGAGCTAAAAACCTTATTTTATTAAGTAAAACAGACATGCATGCCACTTGTGATTAGAAACGATAAAATACATTAATTGATACGAATGATGGTACCATACGCCTCATGGACAATCAAAGAGAGACAAGGAGGCCAATGAAAACAAAGTATGAAGCCACTAAAATATTGACCATGCTGTTCAATTTTGACTCCATTAACACTAAAGTCAATTAAATTACAATTTCTTGAAAGGAACCAATAAATAATACGACAGTTGATAAAATGAACAAACCACACCATATGTTAAAATTCACAAAAACAATAATCAACTAATCCTAATCTATTGAATGAATCACTTTGAGACTATTTTCCTGATATTCATCCTCTTCTTTTCCAATGTTCTTGCCCAACAAAATTCAGTCGATGATTCTAATACTGATGTCGTGCATCCGGTGCATCATAGTGTTGTTATGATCATCGGGGTCCTGTGCGCTACATTTTGCTTATCGTTTCTCGTTCTAGCTTGCAAGAAATTTTGTCATTCTGATGCAACTCCCCAAGCTCCTCATGCTATTATACGTTCAAGATCACGGTTTTCTGGGATTAACAGGAAAGCAATTGAGTCGCTGCCCTTTTTTACATTTGCCTCGCTTAAGGGATCTAAAGAAGGGCTAGAATGTGTTGTGTGCTTGTCAAAGTTTGAAGATTCTGAGGTTTTAAGGTTGTTGCCCAAGTGTAAGCACGCGTTTCATATGAAATGTATTGATGAATGGCTAGAACGTCATTCCACTTGTCCTCTTTGTCGGTATAAATTTGATGAGTCAGATGTCATGAATTTCACTTGCACGAATAGTTTGAGGTATCCTCAAAATGAAGATTTCACCAATCTTGAAATCTTTATTAAGAGGGAGCATGATGGTTCTTCAAGGTCATCAAGGTTTAGTATAGGGACGAGTATAACGAAATGTGGGAGAAGTACTCCAAAAGAAGAGGTTCTGATACAATATGGAGATCAAAGGTTGTTGGATAAGTTTAAACATAGGATCATAGTATCCGACATTGTTTGCAAGAGTCGTTGGAGTGATGTGAATTCCTCAGATTTGATGTTTTTGAATTCCAAGATGCTTAATGAAGTGTCAAGCATGCGTTTTTCGCCTTCAAGTAGCAGGAGATCATTTGAAATTGATGTTGAAAAATTAATGAAGTTCAAGGAGGATAAGGTTGGTAAAACATTGAATAATGGCGAATCATCGGTTTCAATCCCAAACTTTCCCAGGTCTGTAACTAATGAAGAGTCTGAAGGTATCGAGAAGAGATCGATGTCAGAGATTACAAATGTTTCAAGATTCAGAGAAAGAAGAAGTTCATATTGGTTGAACAGTGGCAAGGAAGAGGCGTTACAAAGGGTTTGGTTGCCAATGGCGAAAAGGACCATTCAATGGTTCACAAACCGGGAGAGAAATTCCTTTGCATCGAGAACTTGACCTTGCATAGTTTGAAGCTCGATGGTAGCGGCCTAGTTGGATTTCGTCGTTCACAAATGTTATTTTATGTCCTAATTGGATTTGGTACTATGAAAAATCCAACCTAGCTATAGCGTGTCTCATTAATTTTATGTATAAAGAATTGAAAATGAGACCATATTTGGCAAACAGTAACTTGAAGATGTGTTTACAAACACAAATTAGAAATAGTTGATATGAACATTATCGGAGTTTTCTGAACGATTAGTGTATTTTCAAAATAAATTGCTAGTTTGTGGCATCATACTGTTAATATAAGCTGGTTAATTTGACTCATGCAAGTGGATTTTTGTCGATGGCAGTAAAAATGTATTTGCTCATGGCTTCTCTTTTGCCTTCATTAAGAAATATTGGGATCTTCGAAGAATATTTTTGAGTTTGTTGACTCGTTTCTTGCCTCAGGTACGATGCCGCAAGGTGCTAACTCTTGCTAAAAGATCATTGCTAAAATTCTTGCTAACCGGCTTTCTAAAGTGCTCGATAAAATTGTTAGCAAAGAGCAATCCGCTTTTATAGCGGGTCGGCAAATTCTTGATGGTCCTCTTATTCTTAGTGAGGTAATCGATTGGTTTAAAAAGATTAAGAAAAAGATGCTTATCTTTAAAGTAGACTTCGAAAAAGCTTTTGACTCTGTTAGTTGGAAGTACTTGGACTTTGTTCTTCTTAGTCTTGGTTTCGGTTCCAAATGGAGATCTTGGATTCGTGCTTGCCTTCATTCGCGAGAGCTTCTATTTTGATTAATGGTAGCCCTACCTCTGAATTTTCCATCAAGCGCGGTTAAAGGCAGGGAGATCCTCTCTCACCTTTTTTATTTATTCTTGTCATGGAAGGTCTTCATTGTGCTATGTCTAATGCAGTTAGTTCCGGTTTAATCCGTGGGGTTAAGATGGGTTCGTCGGATATCACTTTATCTCACCTTTTTTATGCTGACGATGTTATTATCACCACTGATTGGAATTCTGGAGACCTTGATAACATTATTCGTGTTCTTCATGTTTTCTATTTAGCCTCGGGCCTCAAAATTAACATTCACAAGTCCAACATATTCGGTATTGGTGTTCCTAATGGCGATGTTGTTGATATGGCTAGACGGACAGGTTGTGCTTCAGGTACCTTCCCTTTCACTTATCTCGGCCTTCCGATCGGGTCTAATATGAACCTTGTTTCAAGTTGGCAATTCTTGTTCGATCGATTTCACACGAAGCTTTCTTCCTGGAAAGCTAACCTTTTATCCATTGGGGGACGTCTCACCCTCATTAAAGCTGTCCTTGGAAGTCTTGGTATTTACTACTTATCGATTTATAAGGCTCCTGAAACTGTTTTGAAGTATTTGGAAAGATATCGTGCCAAGTTTTTTTGGGGTGGTTCTCAAGACTCCAGGAATCTCGCATGGATCAAATGGACTAACGCCCTTTCTTCATTTGATAAAGGCGGTTTGAATATTGGAAGTTTAAAAGCTTTTAACCTTGATCTTCTTCAAAAATGGCGTTGGAAGTTATTTTCTTCTCCAAATTCTTTGTGGGTTAATGTTATAAAGTCTATGCATGGTTATGAATGTGGGTTCGATAATCAGGGCTGTAAGTTTAATGGTAAGTGGGCTAGTATAGTTGGCTCATCCAACTATCTCCATTCAAAAAATATTACCCCCTTAATACCCTTCGTTTCCATGTGGGTTGTGGTACCCGTATTCGTTTTTGGAAAGACATATGGATTGGCGATTCTCCTTTATATATTCGTTACAACAGGTTATTTCGCTTGGATCCTGATAAGGATTGCTTAATTATTGATCGTATTGCTAACGGGCAATGGAATTGGAATTGGTTTAGGGAAGATATTGGTGTGCGAAACAAGGCTTATTTAAGAGACTTGCTTCTGGAAATAAGTGATCCATCCTAAAACCAGACACAAACAAGTATTTGTAATTAAGAGGCAAACTCAATTATAGTATAATAGTATACGTATTCCAAAAGTTTTAAAGAGATTTTCTTTTAACCAAAGCAATTTCTAAAACTCCCGGGTCGTTTTTCCTCGGCGAAGTGTGAATAGAAAATCGGTTTAATTTGTGATCGCGGATTTGAATAATTCAAAGGTTTGATTTGGTTTCTATTTCTACAGCTAAAAACACATAAAACATGAAAAGTAAAGTAAGCGACTAAGCAATTACGAAATTAGGCATTAAAACGTTGACGGGAATTAAAGAAAACACGACAAATAAGCAAGTAACTCAAAATTAAACCCTACAAACGCAAATTTAATTTTAATAAATCCTAATTGAGTAAAAACAATTTTCAGAAAAAGAATTATATTTTTTTGCTTTTTATTTTATTTATTATGAATTAAAAATGATTTTAATCTAGAAAATTAATTAAAAATACTAAACTTATTCTAAAAATTCTAGAAAAATTATGAAAAGTGCATAAGACTAAGAGGAATCTAAGAAAAATGTAAACTGGAAAAGTTGCTTAATGAATAAGCAAAAAATAAGCAAATAAGCTCAGAATAGCTAAATTAAAAGAAATGGTTAAAAGATTAAAGAGATGGAAGGATGACAGAAAAGACCCAAGGGCGCGTTTGGTTAAGGTGTGTGTGTATAAAAGGGGGTTGAATGAGGTTGAGGTCAGGGGTTCGAGCCTTGCTCACCCCTGACTTCCCAATTTCCCTTTTTTTTATTTTGCAAATTTTTTTAAAACAAACTTATAAAACAGCTTATTATGAGCACTTTTTTCTAAAGAAACTTTTTGTGAAATCAACTAAATAAGCAGGAAAAGAGCTTATAAGGATGACAGATTAGACTTTAAGCTTTTAACTTTTATCACAAAACTTAAGAAACAAATAAGCTTGAATAAGCTTAAACACAACTAAATAAGCTAAAACACTTTAAAAACCTAGTCCTAATAAGTAAAGCTGAACAATATACTCAAAACAATAACCATAAGCTGAAATAAAACACTTAAACACTTTTTTTACCTCAAAACAGTTTCCAAAACAACATAAAGCAACTTTGAGCTGTTTTTAGTAACTATGGAACTTTTGGACTAGTGGCTTATACCACTAGAAAGCTTGTCCTAGAATCTATCTAAAACAGCAATCAAAAAACATTTTGAAATTTAAATAAGCTAGGAAAAGGCTAATTGAAAAAGGCTACTTTAACTGATTACTCTATTTTTTTGGTTTTTTAAATTTTATGAAAACTTTTAAAGGACTAATTTGTAGAACAAAAACAGATGAGTAAATAAGCCTTTAAGAACAAATTAAGCCCTAACCTATCGAGGATTGGCCGATAATCTACTTGATCACTAAATTTTAAGACCTAACGCGTCGAAACTTATACGAATAACTAAAATTTTGAATTGAAAAAGGCTTTAAGGCTGTTTTAGCATGCTGATGTAATTGACACAAATATGACCAAAACACAAAACCACAAGTGCAGACCTTTAAAACTTGTATATTACATCAAATAAAAGCCAAAACAAGAGTAAAACAACCAACACAAAAAACAACTTGCAACAAATCAAAGCATAAATGCGATGAATCTAGCTGTAAGACCTCAATTCAAGCAAAGCCACACAAAACTGATTAAAAAACTAAATTTACCTTTAAAAACCTTAGATCCGAACAAACCTTAAAAACCTAAAATATTTCAAAAATCATTCAAAGAACCAAATCCTCTTGACAGTACGAAACTCCAAGTTAGTACTACGCCAGAGCCAAATACCACTTTAAGTTGCATAAACTCATTTTAGCTTATATAGATGGAAAATATAACTCATACTCAAATACCAGATGTTTTTAGCTTATAATAACCCTAATGAACAAATTTTCACAGTCAAATAAGCAGAAACAATAAGCTACTAACTAATGCTAATATTTTTGGAATTTTCAACATTTTAACAAAAACTTATAAACTAAGATTTTAAACTAATAATTGAACATATTTAGCATCAAATAACAATATTAAGCAGTAATAAGCTATTCTAAGCAACAATAAGCAAATATTAAGCAGAAATAAGCTAAAGTGCAATTTTAAGCTGTAAAATGTAAAATGAGGACTTACATAAGCCTTTGCACAAACAAGGCCTATATTTTTGCTCCAAGAGCTGATCTACAAAGCTCCAGCTTATCTAAGATAAGCTTGTGAGGTCTTGGAAGCCCATCCAAGTCTGGCTTCCCTTCCAAAATAAGCTGAGGTACATTTGGTGTAGATTTGAGTATTATTAAGCTCAGTTAACTTGAGAAGCTAACGAAGTATAAACAACTAGTGTAGTATAAGTAGCTTATAAGAGCTTATTTGAGTATCAATGAGCTTATTAATCCATAAGAGCAATAAGATAAAAACATGATTAAACTTTAACAATAATAAAACTAAACTTTTATTGATTAAATAAACTGAGTACAAGCTTTTGAAAAGAATGGTTACATTAAACAATAAGCTAAAACGACTAATAAGCTACAACTACACTAGATTACACTACTTTTCTACTCTACTCGGCTGTGTGTAGGGCTCCCTCTTTATGCCGAGAGGTGAAGTTCTGCTTCTTAGACGCTCCTCAGCCAATTTGATCTCCGCCACGCCATTAATAACCATCAAAAGTAAATCAATCTCATACCCTTATCTTTCTCCACGTAGGCGTGCCAATGGGCTTGAGGTTCCCACGTGTCATTCCCAATGACAGTCTGTCAGAATCAGCTTCTAGAAAGGTTAATTTTCATTTAAGTGGGGTTAATTAGGTGCAGGGTAAAATTGGGATGATGGGTTAACATGAACACGTTTCCCCGCCCTTCTTTCTATTCCGTTTACTGGTTTCGTGTGAACCGGTCTGTTGACTTGGGCTGGTTTTTTATAGAAAAGGTGTGGCCCATATTGTTTTTATTTGCCTTTTCACATAAGGTAAAGGGTTTATGGCTTATTTAGATTAGGAATTGGGCTGACCCGGCCCATTAAGGGGGCTCTGGTGGTCTGTAATATGGTAAACCTCCTGCGGCCTTATTTTTTTTCGTCCCTATTTCCATCCTCTGTTCGTTTTAGTCCCATGTGGGGCCGCTTCAGGTGACAGAGTTCGAAATATCAGTACCTACACATCACAAAAGACAAAATACACAATATACAAGCATAATTTGTTCATTTATCATCTTTTTAGGGTCATTTTGGTAGAATAAATGGAATGTGGATGTCCACAATCAATAAGTCTGGTTGAGCCTAATGTAGAGAAATTCTTGTTTGGGAAGGCTAAAACGTGAGTTGGGGATACGCGTCGTCTTATCGATTCTAGGATTCTTCCCACTTTAGTGCCTTCGACTTATTGGGATAAAATCCTCCCGCGCAAAGTAAATATTTTTATATGGAGATTGGCTTTGGATCGGTTACCTCATAGATTGAACCTCTCGGCTCGAGGCATGGATATCCCTTCCATCTCGTGTTCTTTATTCAACGGTAATGTGGAATCCTCTTCTTATATTTTTTTGATTGTGATTTCGCCAAGGAGGTTTGGAGATTGGTTCGTATTTGGTGCGACATTCCTCTTCCTACATTTACATCGTATGGTCATTGGATGTCTTGGTTCACTTCGTGGCAGGCTCCTAAAGAGAATTCGTGTCGCTTATCCATTATCGTTGCGGCTTCTTTTTGGTGGATTTGGAGGTTCTGTAACAATGTGGTGTTTTGTCCTCATCCATTGAGGAAAAGCGACATGTTTGATAACATTCTTTCTTCGTCATTTTCTTGGTTATTCTACAGGGGTCGAATGCCTTGTAGCTGGGTGGATTGGCATAAGGCTCCGTTGTTGATCGTGTGTTAGCTCTATCAGATGTTGCTTGTTGTCCTTCTTTGCTGGGATTTTCGAGTTTGTTTTGATTGGTGTAGGTCCTCCTTGTTCCGTTTTATCCTCGGGACTTGTTTGGGTCGTCATCAAAAACACCCCGGAGTAAAAATCGGTGGCTCGGCTTCTGTGGGTGGGGATTTTTCTCTTGTCTCGTTTATTGGCAAGAGTTTTTTATCCCTTTTGTTGTCCTCGCAGCTAAAGTCTCGGGTAGGGTCTAGATCTTGTTGCTTTGTTTCTTTTCTAGATTGTATCTGTATACTTAGCTTCTAGTGCCTTACTAGAAGCTTTTTTCTTTTATATATATACCTTTTTGTCGTTAAAAAAAATTAGACTTTGGATGTCCATGTAAATTCTATTGTCGATGGACTTGTTTGTAATCTAGTAAGCTTTAAATTTCTTGATGATATTCATGATAATCGATGAGAATAATATATTTTAATAGAAAAAATAAATAATAAATATTTTTGGCGAAACCAATGCTTTCGGTTTGGTTCGGTTTTTGTATAAAACCAAAACCGAACCAAAAAATTTCAATTTTTGAAGTTTAGAACCATTCGGTTTCGGTTTTGTGTCGGTTCGGATTTTCGGTTGTCGGTTTATTTTCGGTTTGGTTTTTTAGTCTTTTCGGTTTTTATACGATTTATCGAGCTTTGCTTTTACATAATCGATTTGGACTATATCATAAACCAACATCTTTAAGCTTTAAAGAAACAATACAAACAAGAAAAACAAAAAACACAACAAAAAATCAAAAGCTCTTGTAAGCTCTTTCTGGTTGAAATACATTACTAAACTAATGTTATCAATCATGCTTTATTTTCTCAAGTCTTAAGTCAAAGAATGAAAACTCTTGCTATTTGCTAACTTTCTGGTAGTAAAATTCTTTTGAGACGGTTATTTGATTTTACTCAGCAGCGAAAGATGACAAAGCACTAAACAAACATAAATACATAATTACATAGATAGCTGAACTAGCAGATTCCCACCTGGCCCTATTCATGGTTGTAGTCTTTGACTTACAATACGTATCTTTAGAGTGTATGTATCACTAGCTAAAAGCAGCTCGTAAACTAAAGCAAAATTTAAAGAAACCAAGACACAATTTACATTCAATAAACTTACTAAAGAGTCTTAAAAAAGACACAAAGTTGAAACAATATCTATTCTTATAAAAGATACGGTCCCTTAATTTATTGGGGAGGTATCTTTTATAACATCCATTAATGTATCTTCTCTGCTTTTTAAAACTAAGGATGCAGTGGGTTGCGGTTACAAGGCCATGAATGCAGTGAGTAAGTATCACGATTAATGCAGGTTCCAATATTAATCTGAAGAAGCTGAAGAGTTCTGCGGTTTTAAGCCCTTCAAAACCAATAATGATAGGTTAGTGACTAAGTTCATGTTTGTTTTTTTCCAAAATCAGAGCTTCAGCCACCCAAGAACATGGTTTCTGATTTGATGTTATCGGGTGGATCCTCCTCATCCGGATATGGGTCTTACTTGGATTTGCTGGATATTTATTTCAAAGATTATTACTTTTAAAGATTCTTTACAGTATGTACTACTCACTTTTATATAATCTTTTAACTTATTGTGCTACTACCATCTTTATAAGGGGTATTTAGGATTGCTTATCTTTTATTATTTGTGGAAATGCTATTTGGATTTTCTTTTTTTAAGCCATGTTTTCTTGAAATCTCTTAATTGTCATAACTCGGACGAATCGACTGAAGAAGATAAATGTCCCTGCGGTTTTAGGCATGCAAACGAAGGATTATCACAGGTTTACCATTTTTCTTTCATCTTTATAGAGTTCTATTACAATGACTTATTGTTTTGGTATAAGGAAACATGGTTGATTCTTATATTGGCTTTAAAAAAATTAGATTTCGACTGATTATGCAATCCATATTTTGATTTTACTAAAAATCCAAGATATGGGTTTTCAATTTTATGATTTTAATTGATGAATTAAGGTGTTTGTATTTATGCCGGCCAAGTGTTTGTTTTTATACCTGAGAAGATATTTCAAATCCTAAGAACATAGGTATCTGCGAAGTACGTACGCCAGCGACAAGATGTCATAATGTTCTTCTACTAAGTGCATTCAAATGACAGTTGTAAACTGAGTTTCGGTTTTGTGCCGCCACAGTACTTTCGAATTCACATTTTAAAATGTTACCTGATGGAAAATTGTAAATATAATATAAAAAAAACTCAATTACAACTTTGTATGCAATCATCAACATCACCAGCTGTAGAACTTGGTGCTCCTCTAGTGAACGGAATTTACCGTATGTATTCACGCGTCCCAACTGGACGAGTCTGTGCTGATCTTCACCGTGAGGTTGGAAAATTTGCTACTATGTTAAATCGGAGCTGCTATACAATAAGTGTTATGCACAGTGTGTTTATATTTTGTTATTAGTTCTAATATTTGTTATTAATTTTTATTGTACTTTGATTATCTTAGTTACACATCATATCATTTTATTTTTCTACATTTACTAAGTATTTTATATATGTTAACTAAAAAATTTCTTAGAATATTAAGAATTTCTTTCTAATAGATGAAAGTATGAGATTATATCATAAGATGAGATATGAGGATGGTGATAGAGGTTTACGACAAGTAGGATAGCTATGTTCTTAGTGCGGTTAATTTTGAAGCTTATTAGGACGTTTGAATCTTATAGCGGGAAGTAGAGGTAGCAAATCTTGCCCATATGGTAATTCATGTGCTCTTTTAGGCACCTTTTTAAAAAGTAGGGGGCACTTTTTGCCAATCAATTATTGTTAAATGGGCGCTTATGGGCGCATATAAAATATTAAATGGGCGCTAATGGGCGCATGCAAAATATTAAATTGGCGCTTATGGGCGCATGCAAAACATTAAATGGGATACTGGTCGGATCTTCTTTATTTAATAAGATTTGGTCTGTTTTTTTACGATTTCGCCCGTTTTTTACGATTTCGTCCTTTTTTTACGATTTCGTCAATTTTTTTACGATTTCGTCAATTTTTTTACGATTGCGTCAGTTTTTTTACTATTTCATCAGTTTTTTTTACCATTTTGTTAGTTTTTTTACATTTTTGCACGTTTTTTACGATTTTGTCCGTTTTTTGAAGATTTCGTCAGTTTTTTTACGATTTCATCAGTTTTTTTTGCGATTTTGTCAGTTTTTTTACGTTTTCGCAAGTTTTTGACGATTTCGTCCGTTTTTTTACGATTTAGTTAGTTTTTTACGATTTCGTCCGTTTTTACGATTTCGTCAGTTTTTTTACGATTTCATCTGTGTTTTTACGTTTTCGCACGTTTTTTACGATTTCACACGTATTTTTACGATTTCGTCTGTTTTTTTTTACGATTTCGTCTGTTTTTTTACGTTTTCGTCAGTTTTTTTACGTTGTCGTCAGTTTTTTCACGATTTCGCCTGTTTTTTACGATTTCTTCTGTTTTTTTTTATTTCGCCTGCTTTTTTACGATTTCGTCAGGTTTTTTACGTTTCGCATGTTTTTTACGATTTCGTCTATTTTTTTACGATTTCGCCCGTTTTTTTACTATTTCGCTCTTTTTTTTACGATTTCGTCCGTTTTTTACGTTTTCGCAAGTTTTTTACTATTTCGTTAGTTTTTTTACGATTTCGCACGTTTTTTTACGATTTCCTCTGTTTTTTACGATTTCGTCCGTTTTTCTACGATTTCGTCTTTTTTACTCTTTTGTAAGTTTTTTTACGTTTTGTCAGTTTATTACGATTTCGCCTGTTTTTTTACGATTTTGTCAGTTTTTTTACGTTTTCAGACGTTTTTTACGATTTCGTAAGTTTCTTAACGATTTCACCATTTTTTTACGTTTTCGTCAATTTTTTAACGATTTCGTCCGTTTTTTTACGATTTCGTCCATTTTTTACGATTTCGCCGATTTTTTTACATTTTCGTCCGTTTTTGTCCAATTGTGTACGTTTTTGTCTGTTATCTTAACGTTTTGGTACTTTTTTGCCATTTTCTTACGTTCGAAAATGGACAAAATCCAAGGAAAACGCACGAAATCGTACGAAAACGTAAAGAACCGAAGAAAACGTAAAAGACGTACGAAAACGTTAAAAAACGTCCAAAAACGTAATAACGTACGCAAACGTAAAAAAATGGACGAAATCGTACGAAAAAGGGCGAAAACGTAAAAAAAAGAACAAAAACGTAAAAAACGGGCGACAACATAAAAACAGACGAAATCGTAAAAAATAGACGAAAACGTAAAAAAACGTACGAAAACGTAAAAACCTGACGAAATCGTTAAAAAAACTGATGAAATCGTAAAAAACGGACGAAATCGTAAAAAACCAAATGAAAACGTAAAAAACCAAACGAAAACGTAAAATGACGTACGAAAACGTAAAAAACTGACGAAATCGTAAAAACTGACGAAATCGTAAAAAAAGTGACGAAATCGTAAAAAAACTGACGAAATCGTAAAAAAAGTGACGAAATCGAAAAAAACTGACGAAATCGTAAAACAAGTGACGAAATCGTAAAAAACTGACGAAATCGTAAAAAACTGACGAAATCGTAAAAAATGGACGGAATCGTAAAAAAAGGGCGAAATCGTAAAAAAACAGACGAAAACGTAAAAAAAAGGAAGAAATCGTTAAAAACTGACGAAAACGTAAAAAACAAACGAAAACGTAAAAAAACTGATGAAATCGTAAAAAAAACTAACGAAATCGTAAAAACGGACGAAAACGTAAAAAAAATATTAAATAAATAAGATTCGCCCTGTAGTCCATTTATCTAATTAGTGTCTGTTTTGACCCGAGCCCGTTTTAGCCCGCGCCCTTTTTAGCCCGGTGCCCGTGCCCGCCCGACCCGCCGGTTTTGCGGCCTCTAACAGGAAGTACATAATAGGGAAATCAGGCTACCCCTCGCCCGGGCTGTCCTAGATCAGTCCAAATATTGGTCCAAAGCCTCGAATCATTTCAAGGCCGTCTTGACTTGGATAATCCCCGAATCTGCACTTTATGATCTGAAAAAGAACATGATAGCCTTCGAACCAATCCTTTTGGGTCTTGCTATCTGATTTCGTAAATTAACTCTACAATCCTTTTACGTTGGGTAAATTAGTAAATAATTTTTATAATTCTCACAGGCTGGGGAAAAATAACATAACCGGCCGTTTTTTTTCTCGGTCTTCGAGTTCCAGGTGATGCCCACAATATAAGCATACACCCGACCAAGCTGCGAAGGAACACGATGTGCTTCTATTGATGGTTTTTTATACCAAGTAAATGTTGTTTCATCCTAAATAAGAACATGTCCTAACTTGCTTATTTAAACCTGCTTATTCCAAAATAAGCTAAAGTCGTTTGGATTAGCCAAACACTTCAAATTGCTTAGTTGCGTATGCATTCATGGGTGACCATGAAGGTTAGAATGGCATACTTCTACCATAGGTAAGAATGGGAAGGTATAAATGGCACAAAAGTCTGTAATTCACAGTGCTTAGCATCGGAACACAAGCAGTCTGGATATGTCAGAACAAGCTGTAATACAGTACTTTACAACCTATAATTCAAGTCAAAGAGAAGTCTGTTATCATTTCGTTGGTATCATTTATTTATATAATCCTTAATGGTATGAGGTTGACTGCCATTCTGATTTATCAACACCGCACGGTAAAATTCATACCACCATTCTTATTTATAATTAAGATCATGGTTGTTTTATTCATGATATAAATAGCGAATGTTTTACGGTATCATTGGCTCTTTTCAGAAAGAGCTTGATAGAAGAATGGAGGAAAATTTTACCATAATAGGGGCGCTGACCGCAAGGTATGGTATTTTCTTCGTCTTTTAACCATATGCATGATGATATGTTAATGTTGATAACTTATAAAAAATTGCCTTCTTTTATGTAACGGAACGTGTGCTTTTACTTTGAATATTTCGAGAGTTAATAGTTCATTTGCGGCTACATTTATTCACTGTAAGCCTTTTTTTTGTTTCTTTTACGATAATCTAGCGAATTCTTCGTGGCTGCATTGAAAAAAAAATGTTTCTTTAACTTCATATGTTGTGTTTAAATGCAATAAGCTGATTTTAAAGCGCACTTTTAAAGGGTGTTTTCTTTTTCTTATTTAAGAGTGTTTCTGATTATTTTACATGTTGAGGGACACGAAAGCGTTCTCAATATATAATAATGGAGCTAAATTTCAGCAATAACTTATCACTACAAATTTGATAATAGTTGATATGGCCACTCGGTCCCTCCTGATTAATGCAGAACCCATTGTTTAGCATCTTATTGTTTATGATATTAGTAAGTGTGTCAACGGATGCTAAGCTACTCCAGTCATCCGTGAGTGTTTGTATAAATGTTGTGACCACTCTACGTCTTTTGTCTTTTGTATACCAGTTGGTGATAAGCTATTTTTGTGGCTTATGGGCTTATATAGGTTTATAAGCTCCTTTTGTTTTACCTTTTTTGTATCATAATCTAATCTAAATACTCAACATGAACTTGAGCTTATGAGCGTAGTCCTCATAAGCCATACAACAACAACGATACTGGTATGGACAATTACTATATGAATATAAAATTAAGCACTGAATGTAAGCTTAGACAATTACCCCTTTAGTTTTCTATTTTAATTAATTGTAATAGCACGGTGATAAAGTTATCTTAGCCTATAGGTACAAAAACTTATCCACCTGTTTTAGGTTTATTAGGTTTCAGGTATGGAATGAGATAAAGTTATCAAGCGTGTTTGATTTAGTGGAATTATTTTCCAAAATGTTGATTATAGGTTTTTGATAAATGGTTTTTTAAGTGAATGTTATTGTATCATTTCTAGGCAGGATGTGTCTACTTTGGATGTGTTAGAGGTGCCACAGGATCTGGATCGGGCTTTGTTTGGGATAAGAATGGTCATATTGTCACCAATTATCATGTTATCCGAGGTGCTTCCGATCTCAGGTTTGTTGCTTTTTGTATTTTCCGTTATATCATTCAATTAATATTGTATAGAATCCGAGTTAATGAATCATGTGTTAAAATGTACGGCTGTAAGGTGCCAATTTTGATTTGTTAAGTAAGTACTTTAAGGTAGACATAAAGAAGCAACTAAGTTACTGATATGTATCTGTGCAGTATCAATTTTATATAAAAGAGACCTAAATCAATGATCGATAGCCATTGTAATGTATGGAAGATTCACCCAATATAGTTACAGGAGGTGTAATTTGTATTAAGAAAGATTTTTCTAAGTTCTTAAGTGCTTATGAATCCGTAGCTTTTATCTGCTGAGGTTGAATTGATTGTTTGTGTTGACTTTCTAAATTGGTACTTTGACATGTCACAACTGTGACTGGAATGAATATCTCCCCTATAAGTTTTGTTAACGTCTATGACACTGCAGCTGTTTCTCTGCTTATATTGAGTTTATTTATGTTTGTTCAGGGTAACTCTTGCCAACCAGACTACTTATGATGCAGGATAAGGATGTTGCAGTATTGCAAATTGATGCACCAAAAGACAAACTGAGACCTAGACCAGTTGGTGTGTGTGCCGAGTACCTATACCAGTTGGTGTTGACCACTCAACCCATTAGATAACGGAGATGCAGTTTTACCAAAACCTCTTCCTTGGGCATATCCTTTATCCAATGGACATGATCTATACCATTCTGATTATGATAGGATGTCAAGATCTGCTTCTGATGCAATTCACCATGCAATAGGCCAGTTGTAGGACTATAGGTAAACATTAGGTTGTGCTTGAAACACAACCCAGAAATGTAACATATTTTCTCACGATACATGTATACTATTATGAAAGGAATATTGACGATTCACACAAGGAAATTTTCATGCAACGATGTATTAATAATAGTATCTCAAATTCTTATAAGATATTCAAGCACATGCCTACAATATATATAATTCACATGGAGCAAGATAGAAATTAGTAATTTTGTGCAAGGAAGTAGTAATAACAGTGAACACACGTTACATAATTATTGCTATTCTTTGTTTCAATTTTTGTAGAGCTCGAATTTTTGATAAAACTTATGTTAAAAAACCGTACACACCTAAGATTGCTTAAGCTCATTATTGAACTAAAGGAAAATTATGACTATAAAAAGTTGTTTGTTTATATAAAATATAGAAGACAAGCGTTTATATTCAGTGTAGGAACAACGTTCCGTTCTAACTAACCTATTTTCTATTACATTCACAAACGGATTCATCCGAATAAAATTAATTTTCAAACAACCTTAGACGTCAACACATTACGCACACAACTATTGCACACAACCCGTGTGCATCGCACGGGTCTGAATGCCTCGTCATTGATACATTACTATGAATCTGTGATATCAGATCATATTCAATCACTAACTATAATTAATATTATTAAATATTATCACTTTCTAAATTGCGGAATTAACAAACCATAAAGTAATCAAGAGTAATAAAGATGCAAATTGAGTAATCAATAAACTCATAAAGTGAGAGTGTTAGCAATTAACAACATGAATAAACAATACCACTAATAAATCAAGTTAGACCATAGTATAAGGCAACTACCAATTGAAATTAATCGACTATCAAATAACCTCCATATCACAAAATCATAGTAATCATAGTAATTGTATCAAGCCACTGGGTGAGTGGAATGAAGTTCTCCTTATGAAAAACATATGGAAAATTGTGGTGCAAGCTCAGACCTTGTAGGTTCAATGGGTCAATAGAGTAAAATTAAAAGGAAGGAGTGTTTGGGATATAGATATTGATACCAATGATAGTTGGGGATGGAAGAAGTTTATGGAATTAAGAAGTAAGATGAAACCACATGTATTCCATAAGATTGGAAATGGGGAAATAACTTCTGTTTGGTATGATAAGTGGAACCTATGTGGTCCTTTGTCTAATTTCATATATAGAAGGGACATTTATGATGCAAGATTCAGTGATAATGATTGTGTTGCTAATTTGATAGAAGATGGGAGATGGAAGTGGCCTAATGAGTGGTTTGTCAAATTCCCTCTTTTAAAGTCAATTGAAGTCCCTTCTATTAATGATAGATATGATCAGAGTGTTTGGCTTAACAATAAAGGAAAGCTAAAAGAATTTGCCATAAAGGATGTTTGGTTGGATCTGAGATGTCAATACTCTAAAGTAGATTGTGTCACACCCCCAAAATCGGACGACAGCGGAATAGTAATATTGGGGTGCGACTTCAAGGCACAAAGTACAAGTCACAAAAAACGACTCTAAGTGAGACGTTTTGAAAAGTCAACCATTCGATGATTTTTATAAATATCAGAGTTTCATTAGGTCCCA
>BQNB010123867.1:0-20027 GCA_026074375.1 Tanacetum coccineum
GAGGAGTCTAGTTTCTAGAAAATCTAGGCTCATGTCAATTGGAGGTCGGGAAGGTCGGTTTTTAGATTTTATAAGTTTAAGTGTCGAATCTGGAATTTCTATCCGAAAAATTCAGTAGTAGTATTTGATTTTTAATTCTCAAACCGTAAGGAGTTAGCCTTTAAAATGTTATTTGGTAAATCTTCATGATATTAGCTACATCCATGACTTTTCTTAAAAATTTTATGAGTTGTCTAAGTAGGGTGTTTTATGCATCAACTTTTTGAATGTTCTGTCAGATCAATTTCGGGATCAGTTTTGGTAACAAGGGTAAAAGGGGTATGTAAACATGGAAATAAAATCAACCAAAAATCAGGGATATATTAGACATATATAGGAACCTTTGTAATTTTTGGTATATTTTTAAAAGGTGTTTTTATAGGTCTTTTAAGCTTGGAAACTTACCTTAAAAACTAGACAAATTTCGAAAATTTAGGAAACCCTAATTAGGTCACTTAAACTCTATATATGGTAAGATCAAGTGATAAAACTTATAAAATAAGATGGATAATAATATGTAATCGTGGATTTATGTAGATTCAGTGAAGAGGTTTTGATATTTTGTCTTCATGTTCGTTCTCTCCGTTGCTTGTTTGTTAAGGTACATATATTCTGTTCTTTTAGTAAGGACACCTCATGACTTGATTCTCATTTATTTTAGCTACTTAGATTCATTGATTTTCTGTTTGATTTGCTATCCGTACTCATGACTCATTTATATTCGTTGATATTCCGTTTGATTTGATATTCGCATTCATGATTCCTTTCATCTTTGTTTGAATATGATATTAGATCCGTTATCTTGATTGAATTATTAGTAACTTGTTCACTTTGCGTATATCTTTGCTCGAGCAATTTGAACTAGTCATGGAGGTACCATGACCATGTCATTGATGCACCAATGACATGACACTATATGTGGCGGTGTGATTAGTCTACGGCGTTCCCTTTTGAATGATGGCCTTTGATTATTATTAGCTTACATATGTATGTATACTTGTCATTCTACTTGTATATATGGATATGACTTTTTTTGCAGGGAGCGTATGGATGCATCCTAAGTACTTTGTTCCGTTCAGTTCAGGTGAATGGTTGTGTGTGTGCTATACACCCCATATCACATTTGGTACATCGGGGAATGCATACATGTGTACATTTGATTATCTGACTAATTGATTATATCTGTTTAGGGTCTATTCATGTATCATGTTTAGACATTTATCTAAGCTCGTGGGCATTCCTTTGTTGTTCTTGATTCTTATTCATTCGATTTGTATTTCGTATGATATTTGTTTAGCAGGTTCTCGTGATTCGTTTCATTTATTCTTTTGTCTTTTTCCCTCATTATTATTATATCTGTTCACTGAGCGTTAGATCATCCGCGTTTTCTTTTCCTGCGGCAGGTAATAAGCGGGAAGCTGGGATTTGAGTGTTGAAAGTAGGAAGCTCTTAGAGGACCGACCCTTGATAGATTCCCTTGTTTGGATTTTTGTTTAAGACTTATTTCATTGGAATATCTCTTTTCATTTAGTCTTTGTTGGAATTTAATACTTTTGGAAGTCATTTTGTTTCATGACTTAGTATTTTTATTTAATAAAGTCTTTGGCCTGCGTTTATATGTTTTGATATGACACCATAATGCGACTCTTGGTCTCTTTATCAGATCGGGATGTTACAATTATGTCATCAGAGCCTGGTTGAGCCCTGTAGAACCTAGGTTATGACCTATGAGGATTGGGTAGACATTAGGCTTCCTTTTGATATGATCGCTTTCTTTCGTATTTTGATTTTAACTCTAAATTGTCTTCGTTGTTTCATTTGTTGATTACTAAGATGGTCGGCACACGTCAATCTACCCTTGAATTTTGGGTCCTGCTTTTGAGGCGGCAGTGCAGCTAGCAGTTGATGCATTGTTACCTGGTCTCACTACTCGGCTCACCAATGAGATCCGTCAGAATGGCACTGGGGTAAGTGGTGACCAACCTCCTACCATCCACACTTGGTTGGAAAGGTTTGGGAAACAGAAGCCTCGATCTTTTAGCTCCGCAACCACTCCAGTTGATGCTGAAAACTAGATTGCTCACATTGAGAAGATATTCGAGGTTTTGGGATGTGCTGATGAATTCAAGGCTAGGTTTGCAAGTTACAAGTTTGAAGGAGATGCTCTCGATTGGTGAAAGGCTTTTAAACAAGCCAAAAGAGGTGAGACGTATGTGGCTACCTTGTCATGGAAGGATTTCTATGACATCTTCTTTTTGTAGTACTTTCCCATGTTTAAGCAATAAAAGTATGAGAGGGAGTACCACACGATTCGTTAGAGAGATGGAGAGACCAGTGGTGAGCTTATGAAGAGGTTCCTCGGGTTGGCAGGTTTCGTGGGTAAGAAGGCAGGTCCTTCGGAGGAACAGGCCAAGCATTTTAAGTGGGCACTTTGTGATTGGATTCTAGATGGAATAGTAAACACGGAATTTACTGATGTGGCTCAAGTGGCCAATGCTGCTAGGAACATGGAGATTCTCTATGAGAGGTCAAGTTAGAATAACAAGAGAAACCGTGATGGGGACCGTATTCGACCGACAACTCAGGATAGCAATCAGAGGGGTTATGATCAGAAGGGTTATGACGGTCGCAGTTACGACAGGCAGGGTGGCAACAGTGATCAGAAGTCACGACATAACCGAGGTTAATAGTACAACCGTTCTTTTGGGTCTTCAGGTCAGAAAAGATACCCTGACTATACCTCCTCTCTTCCATGTGACATATGTGGGAAACTTCATCCGGGCAAGGCATGTCATAGGGGTACTGGAGCTTGTTTCACTTGTGGTTTGACTCGGCATATGGCTAGGGATTGCCCTAAGAATGGTGGAAGCGGTGGTAGGGGAGATGAGAATGACAATCAACCTGTTACTAAGGGGCGAGTGTTTTCTTCGACCAAGGATCAGGCAGCTAAATCTTCAGGTACCGTTTCGGGAACTCTCTTCTTGAATGGTCGTGCTGTTTTTTCTTATTTGATAGGGTGAAACCACATTCTGTCGTTCGGTTTTCATTTGCTAAACAAATAGCATATCCCCTTACGCTTCTCTAATTATACCTTATCGATATCTATGCCTATGAAAAGTCTGGTGATCATTGACCACGAAATTATAGATCTGTCCGCTTCGTTTTGTGATAAAGATTCATTCTGTTCATTAGTTTCTCTGAATTTGAATGATTTTGATATTAAATTATGGGATGGGTTGGTTGACTGAGCATCGCGCCACTATCGTTTGTCATACTAATCGTGTCATCTTTGGTGATCTGGATAACCATGAATTCATCTTTTTTTTTTTTTTTATTTTGTTATACCTATTTACAATTTCGAGGACGAAATTTTCTTTTTAGAGGGAAAGAGTTGTAAAACCCAAAAATTTGGTTTATATTTTTATTCCCCATTTTGAATAAAACTAAGTTTGTATAATAGTCTTTAACATTAAAAACCTTAGGTTATAATTATTTGTGTATTAGAAATACATAACATAAGGTATTTTAAGTATATATATATATATATATATATATATAATTTTTTATTTTAAGTATGTATGGGCACCCCCTCTTTTTATTTGTATGATATCTTTATTTTTTTTACAAAACATATTTTAAGTATTAAGTGTAAAAGGATTAGAGCAAATCTTTTGAAATCTTCTAAAAGAATAGGAAATTTTTGTCCCCCTCACCTCTACATATATATGGCCGGATCTCTCCCCTCTCCCTCATCATTATCTCTTAAATATTCTTATCCAAAACTTGTTTTCATCCATAGAATTTGCTATAAAGACAGAGGGTGTGTAGTAATTGATGATTATTCGGGTAGAGTTATTCAAGCCTTGGTGTGTTGGTGTGATTGTTGATTCTTGATTCTTTGGTATTCTTGTTCTTGTGATCCTCTCCATTCTTGATTCTCTAAGGTATTCCATGTTCTTTTGAATTCATTCTTGTGTCTCCCATGAATCATACATAAGCTTTTACATAAAATTCATAATTGTAAAAAGGAAAAATGTGTCTTGTTAAAATCATGTTATGAAACCCTAGATAATCATTAATGATGTCTTAATAAAAACCTACAGATATGAAAACCTAGGCAAGTGTTTATGAAGAGGATTGGTAAGAATTAGGGTTTATATGTCTTTATGTTTCTGTCAAGAATTTTGGGTCGTGTTGATCGGGGTATAACTTGGTGATAAAAATGAGTTTTGACATGATTCTTGAGCCTAAAGTTAAATTCAAAGAGTCTAGTTTTGGAAAGTCAGCTCATGTAATTGAGGTGGGAAGGTCGATTTTTAATTTTTATAAGATTAAGTGTTGAATTTGGAATTTCTGTCCGAAAAATTCAGTAGTAGTATTTGATTTTTAATTCTCAAACCGTAAGGAGTTAGCCTCTAAAATTCGAACTGGTAAATCTTCATGATGTTAGCTATATCCTTGATTTTTGTCAGATTTCTGGTTGTCTAAGTAGGGTTACCCGCAGTTATTTTTCTGGTCAGTTTTAGTATTGATGGTTAAAGGGGTATTTATACATGAATACATAAAATCAACCAAATTCAGAAAATACTAGACACATGTGGAAAAACCTCTGTGATTTTTGTTAGAATTTTTTGGTGAGGTCGTTTAATGGGTTCTATAAATTAGAAACAACTCTTAATAGTTTCAGATTCCTTGGAAAATAAGAAAACCCTAATTAGGGTTTTCATTAAGTGCTATAAGTAGTAGATTTAGCAACGAAACATATAAATAAAGATATATAATGATTGTAATATTGGATTCTGTAGATTCGTCGAAGAGGGAGTGATCTCTCGTCTTTGTGTTCTTTCTCTCCGTTGCGTATTTGTTAAGGTACAGATATTCCGTCCTTTTAGTAAGGACACCTCATGACTTGATTCTCATTTGTTTTAGCTACTTTGATTTATTTGATATTCCGTTTGATTTGTTATCCGTACTCATGACTCATTTATATTCGTTGATATTCCGTTTGATTTAATATTTGCATTCATGATTCCTTTCATCTTTGTTTGAATATGATATTAGATCCGTTATCTTGATTGAATTATAGGTAACTTGTTCAGTTTGCGTAAATCTTTGCCCGAGCAATTTGAACTAGTCATGGAGGTACCATGACCATGTCATTGATGCACCAATGGCATGACACTATCTGTGGCGGTGTGATTAGTCCACGGCGTTCCCTTTTGAATGATGGCCTTTGATTATTATTAGCTTACATATGTATGTATAATCGTCATTGTACTTGTGTATATGGATATGAATTTGTTTTGCAGGGAGCGTATGGATGCATCCTAGGTACTTTGTTCCGTTCAGCTCAGGTGAATGGTTGTGTGTGTGCTATACACCCTATATCACATTTGGTACATTAGGGAATGCATACCGGTGTACATTTGATTATGTGACTAATTGATTATATTTGTTTAGGGTCTATTCATGTATCATGTTTAGACATTTATCTGAGCTCGTGGGCATTCCTTTGTTGTTCTTGATTCTTATTCATTCGATTCGTATTTCGTATGATATTTTTTTAGCAGGTTCTCGTGATTCGTTTCATTCATTCTTTTTTCTTTTTCCCTCATTATTATTATATTTGTTCACTGAGCGTTAGCTCAGCCACGTTTTCTTTTCCTGCGACAGGTAATAAGCGGGAAGTTGTGGTTTGAGTGTTGAGAGTAGAAGCTCTTAGAGGACCGACCCTTGATAGATTCCATTGTTTGGATTTTTGTTTAAGACTTATTTCGTTGGAATATCTCTTTTCATTTAGTCTTTGTTGGAATTTAATACTTTTGGAAGTTATTTTGTTTCATGACTTAGTATTTTTATTTAATAAAGTCTTCCGCTTGCGTTTATATGTTCTGATATGACACCATAATGTGACTCTTGGTCTCTTTATCACAGCGTGATGTTACATAATAAGCCCCAAAAAGCTATCAAATGGAAAATAAGCTAAAACAAACCTATACTTATACCCAATAAGCATTAATGACAAGAAATAAGCAAATCACATTAGCTAAAAATAACTAAAAAGCATTAAACAATCTGACTAAAAGGGGCTTTTAAAGGACTATTTCAACTTTTTAAGCTAAGACTAAAGGACAAATAAGCACTAAGAATAAGCTGAAATCTAAAAACAGATTGAGAACTTGACTTAATAAACACTAAAGAGCTGGAATTTAAGCAAAATGGATAAGAAATAAGCTTGAAACGAAAACATAAAAATAACAGTTCTTACTACTATAAGCTACTAAGCTAAACTGATTGGCTTATTTAAGACTTAATAAGTAATAAAAATAAGCAAAAACCGAACTAGCCCTAGACTTAATAAGCAATAAGGATTGGAGATAAGCACAATTAATAATCTGAAAAAGCAGAAAAAGGCATAAAGACAACTTATCCCAAACACCCCTTTAAAATTCTTAAGTCTAGATTTAACCTAAAACAGATTCATATAAGTCTTAAAAACTCAAAACAGATTAAGCACTATGCATTTAAAGGACAAATAAGCAAAACTTATAAGAAATAAGCATTGAATTAAGCTGAGCTAAAATAAGCATATTTTTGGATTTTCCAAAACTGTTTTGAGTAAAACTTTATAAAACTTAAAAAAACAGATTATACTAAGCTTTAAGCTAGATTCAATATGATATATAAAAGGCAAAATAGGCAAATATAAGCAAATATAAGCAGAGAATAAGCAGCTTGATAAACAGAATAAGAAAATAAGCTAGAAAGTGAAATGAGATCATACCTTAATCCCAGCTCAAACAAGGATAAAAACAAATGCTCAAATGAGCTAATTTACAAGCTAGCTTAATATTAAGCTCAGAATAAGCCCTATAAGCCCATCCATTTCTGGCTTATCTTCCAAATGGTTTATTTTGAGTAATTTGATTAATGAGTTTATTAAGTTAAGCTTAAAACAAGCTTAGCTTAATAAGAAATAGCTTAGTAGGTAAAAAGCTTATTTAAGCTTATTCGTAAAACACATCTAAACCAATTTGCTAAAAAGTAAAGACAGAATTTAAAGCACAATTTTGAATGTAAACTGAAATTTCATTAATAAGAAAAGGATTACAAGGCTTCTGAAAAGTAAATTACAGTAATTAAAAGACAATAAGATGGGAACTAAGCTACCCTAATCTACTCCTACTCCTAAGCTAGATAAATTTTCCTGTGTGATAGCATCCCCTTTTATAGTGATGGAGTAAAGCTTCTAACCCTTTGAGACGCTCCCCCATCTTCAATCATAACCCTTAGATCCAATTCAAATCCATCTCAGCCCTTGATTATAAGCCACGTCCCATCCATCAATTATATAGCTCCGGATCGCCAGCGTGTCAATGAGGTGTCAGGGTTGTTAGACTCTTCTAGAAGATGAGCGTGTGTGTGGGTGAGAGGGATTTACCCCATGGTTAATGGTTGTAGGGTGAAAAGGAATTTAGGAGGGAAAATGGTATAAAAGATAAACATTGATTATCACTGGTTTATAACATTTGGGGCGTTGACTGGGTTTGGACTTGGGCTTGTGTTGGGCTAGGGAAGTGGTTTATAGGAAATGGATTTGGACTTAAAGTTTTATAAATGGGTTTAAAGCTTTAAGGTTTAGGTTAAATTGGTAAAATATCTTAATGGGCTGACCTCTACACAAATTCTCAATAAAATATCTAATGGGCTACCCGAACCAGTAAAATGGGTTCCGGGATTGGGACCCATTTAAAGATAAATACACAATATATACTTACCATACAAAAACATAAAATACATACAACTACACAAAAAATAAATACATAAACTACAAAAATAATAAAAAATAAATAATAAAAAACAAAACAATATAGTAAATAACAAATAAAAAACCAAATAGACAATAATAAATACAATAACGCATACCACGATAAACATATAAAAAAATAGTAAAACCTAAACAATAAAATAATACAACATATAAAACTAAAAATAATAAAAAATAAATATAAATAACGAATTAACCGTTAAAAAAAAAAAAAATATACAAAAACACGAAAAAATAAAATTAAAATTAATAACAAAAAACAATAGAAAACAAAAACAAACTAATAATAAAATAGCATAAAAATAAAATTAAACAAAATAATAAAAAAATACACCACTAATAAAAATAACGCATACCCCAAAGATTAGATAACAAAAAAAACAAAATATAAAAAGCACTACATACTTACAACTAAAACCACAAAAATAAAATAAATAAACTCATAATAAACATAAATAAAAAATAAAAAATATAATAAAATAAAAATAAATAACCAGCAATAAACTCATAAAAATAAAAAAAAAAAAAACAACACTAAAATAAATACCCAACAGAAAAAAAAACAATATACCAATAACAATACACCAAAAAAAAAAACATTAAAAAACACCAACAATCAAATAAATAAAAAAATAACATAAACTAAAGAAAATACAAAATACAATAACCAAAATAAAAAAAAACTAACATAATAAAAAAAAAGTAAATAAAAAAACACACATAATACAACAAAACAATAAAAAAATAAATAAAAAATAAATAAATAAAACACACGATACATAAAAATAAAAAAACACCTACAATAATAAAAAGACCAAAATAACACAATAAAAAAAAACAAACAAATAAAAGTAAACATAATCGAAAAACACAAAAAACAATAAATACAACTAATAAAAACAATAAATAAAATAATAATAACGACCCTAAAAATACACTAAAAATACAACAAGATTACAAAACATAAAAACACAAAACACACATAAAAACACCAAAATCATAAAAAAAATTAAAATACCATAAATAACAACAAAATAAAAAAAAACAACTAACATAACATACAAACTAATAAATAACATACCAAATAAAATAACAAAAACAAACATACAAATAAGACCAAACAAAAAAATAAAAAACTATAAAACACTAACAACAAAATTACCTAAAAACAAATAGCTAAATAAATAAAAATAACATACAACATAGAATACAAACAAAAAAATAAACAAAAATATAAATAAAAATAAAACAATAAATAAAATACCTAACAATAAAACAAACAATAAACATAGACCAAAATAACACCAACAAACATAAACAATTCAATAAAACAAATAACCAAAATAAATAATAAATAACTACCATAATAAACAAATAAAATACACTAACAACCACATAAAACATGAATCACAAAATAATAAAATAATAATAAATAAACAAATAAATACACACAATAACTAAATACAACAATAAAATAACATAATACAACATAAAATAATACATAACCAAATCAAGAAAATAAATAATACATACGAAATAAAAATATAAAAAAAAAATTAACCAAATAAAAATAAAGATATATACAATAACTACATACAAAAAACGAAATAAAACAAATATCACCACACCATCAAATAAACAAATCTAATAACCTAGAAATAATAATAATAAACATAAAACATAAAACAAACACAAACATCAAACAAATAATAAAATACCATACTAGATAAAAAATAAATAAATACTACATCATAAACGACCAAAGGACAATATAATAATAGACAACAAAAAATAAAAACACCAAAACAAAATATAGCACTAAAATCTAAATAAGCATATACTATAATAAAATAAACTAATATAAATAAAAAAAATCCAAAATAATAAAAATATACCACCAACATAAAATAATATAAATAAAATACATAAATAAACATACTAAAACATAAAAATAAAATACCATACCAAAAAAACCTATACAAACTAAAAAAAATAAATAAAACAAAAAAACCATACAATAACAAACATAAATAACAAATAAAAGAATAATAAACAAAATAAAATCAAACCAATCCCCTACTACTATAACCACCAAAACCCACCAAATACCCACACTAAGTACCCATAAAAAAAATTAAACCCCAAACATAAAATACAAATAAAAAACAAATAATAGAAAAAAAATATAGAATAGCACAATAGAACCATAAAAAATGAGATATATATAAAATCAAACATATCTAACCACAAAACAAATAAAATCAAATAACAACCCACAAATACCCTAGAACAACACACATAACATAACAACCCAAGTAACATGAGAAACATAAACAAAACACACTAAAACTTAATATGCACACACAAAATCAAAAAAACTACAAAAACATCCAATACGAACAACTTATACCTAAACAGAATATACAAAAATAACTAATACAAAATATATAAACAAAAAATACTCATATAATAACAAAAACAATAAAAACATTACACACTACACTAAACCAACATATAAACAAAAAAAAACAATACAAACAACAAAAACATACAAAAATAAAGAAAAATAACATACCAAAATTAATACGAACAAAATAAAAAAATCTAAAAATAATAGCCAAATATAAAAATAAACTAATAAAACAAATAAAAAGATACAAATAAAAAATAAAACAAATAATATAAAAATAAAATATACTAAATATAAAAAAAAAAAAAGTATAATAAACAATAAAATAATAAACAAAATAAAAAGATAACCCAAAAAATAAAATAACTAATAAAAAAAACAATAATACAACCTAAACAGAAATAAACTATATAAAAAATACAACCATAAGCAAACTACACAACAAATAAATACATACACATAAAAAACAATAACAAAACAACAACACAATAAATAACCTAAACCCCCTAAAATACAAGCAAATAAAAAAAATCCCAAATACAACCAAATACGAATACTCAATTACAAAAGCAATAAAAGTAAAATACTAAAAATAAAACCAAAATACCAATACATACTAAAAATAAACATATACACACAATAATAAACATAAAAAAAAAAGATAAAAGTAAAATATAAAATCACAAAAAACACCCATACCAAATAATAATATAAATACAACATACTTAAGAAACCTACCCAACACAACAAAATACAAAAAAACCAATAACCACCCAAACATAAAAAAATAAGATAAAAAATCGAAAATAACCAAATAACATTAACATAAATAACACATAAAAACAAAATCTTAAATACTACACAAATAAATACTACAAATACCACATAAACGGGCAATAAAACATAAAACACACACAACAACCAAATAAAATCCAAAAACAGCAGTATAATCACAACAACCAATAATAGTATCACAAAACACAATAAAATACAAGAAACAATAAAATATATAACAAACGACGAATTAAAAATAAATACAACCAATAATCAAAAATAGAAAAAAAGAAACCTATAAACTAAATACGAATACAAAAATTTTTTTTAAAAGTATAACCATACCCAATACGGTTTAAAGCTTTAAGGTTTAGGTTAAATAGGTAAAATATCTTAATGGGATGACCTGACCCATTAAAATGGGTACGGGTTGGCCCATTAAAGATAAATACGCCTTCGGCTTCGATTTCTCATATTCTTTCCATTCCCGTGCTCGGTTTTGTCCGTTTTGCTTCATTTTTGTCTTTCTATTTAATATCCGTTACCTGCAAGACACAATTGACAAAACACACATATACACTGCATTTTTCATGTATTTTTGGTCATTATTGGTCTTTTTAGCTCTATTTGTTAGGTAAAAGGTATGTGTATTTCAGCACATACCAATAACTCATAGACTCACTAGATATATTTTATGGATAAAAGGTAAAGGGTTTGAGTTTTAGCTTCTACCTACTTTAGTTGGTGCCCCCATTAGGTCAGGAGAGTTGCTAAAGTTATTCCTTGTAAAGTGGACAATAGCTGATGTCAAAAAACACCCGGAATCAAGATACTTCTGCCAATTCACATACTTTTTTAACTTGTTAAAGCAAGTGGCCGCTTCACCAACATGTCACTTTTTATTAATTAGTTTTCTTCATCCATTTATGTGCATTAGAGCGTTAGGTGTAGTAACGCCGGCAACGGCGTTGGCCGGCGTTACTACACCGTTGTCCGGCGTTGCCCAACGGCGTTGGGTCCGGCATTGGCCGGCCAACGCGCATTAGGGGGTTTTTAAAAAAAAATTCATTTTATCCCCCTGAAATGGTTTGTTTATATTTTACCCTTCCCCCCCCCCCCTAATTTTGAAAAGTTTCATTTTACCCCCCCCCCCCCCCCCAACGACTAGTTTTTTTTTAATTTAAAATATTTTCAATTTACCCACTAAAATGGCTAAATTTAAAAAAAATCATTTTACCCCCCTCACTCAACTCACTATATATACAACACATTACCAAATACAAATTCACCACTCTTCAAATACAAATATACATCTTTTTAGCAATCAAAAAAAAATAGGTCAAATTTCCCAACAAGCGGTTTTTTATGAATCTCCCTCACCGGGTCGATGACGCCGTAACAGATTCAAGCAATACCAACAAACAACAACACGCTTTTTTCCAGATGGCAATAGTCACAAGTCCTAAACCAGTGAATTCCAAGACTACAACACAAACCCACCATCAATCAACTCAGAAACTTCCAACACCACATTAACCTCAACAAA
Organism: Tanacetum coccineum; assembly: GCA_026074375.1. Classification (NCBI taxonomy): domain Eukaryota; kingdom Viridiplantae; phylum Streptophyta; class Magnoliopsida; order Asterales; family Asteraceae; genus Tanacetum; species Tanacetum coccineum. The sequence goes on from BQNB010123867.1 coordinate 12,598, forward strand.
CGATTCGTCAAAAAAGGCGTTCGCAAGAAATAAAAATGTCAATAAGGGTGAAAAATGTTGAAGACGAGCCCCAAGAAGCCGGTAGCCGAGGGCCTGTTGGCTACCGTGTCGAAGAATGAATTTGCTTGCAACATGTTACGTGGCCGATCGGAAGATTAATAATGTCGGAAAGGTCACAAATCATGAAACTGTTTGTATCGTGTTTTTTGAACAGAGTTCAATTCGATAAAATTTCAAAAAACCGTACAAAGGATAAAGTGACTAGCAAATGGCATACGTGAATCCAATTGGCCAAAAGTTCAAATGCCGCATACAAACATGGCCAAACGTATTGAAAATTGGCGAAAATTGAAGTTTATATTTTTAAACGGGCTCAAAGTATTTACCGTGACGATGCATAAAGGGGGGTCGCGATTTTCTCAAGAAGACCCGCTTTGCCTTTTGAGTATTCCACCCAAAAAGGGACGCACCCGAACAAGTTGGACTTAACCGGAGACGTCCCCGGTCTACCCAAGGATCTATCTGTCACGATGCAACGACCACGTCCCTGTCCGGACAAACCACGGCCTCGCCAAGTAAAACCAAATCCGATGTCACGAGAAGCAAACCGGTGGAAGTAGCGTTAAGCGTCAACCCAATTCGGGAGTTAATGTAGCAAGGAGCTTTCGTCTGAAATATTAAGCCTGCCGAAAGGGAAATTCGAAGCTCAAGCGCGAAAAAGACCGCACACCAAACGTTGTAAGATTTGAGTTTTCCTAGCTACTAGCACAAGGATTTGTGACGACGACGAATAGCTATTGGATCAGAAGCAAAAACAATTAATTGCAAAAACAAAATGAGAAATATTTATGGTCGACGAGGACGACGAAGACGAAGACGAGTAGTTTTTTTCGTAATGTTTTTTTTTCGTAATGTTTTTTTTTATTTCGTAATGTTTTTTTTTTATTTCGTAATGTTTTTTTTAATTTCGTAATGTGTTTTTTTATGTAATTTGTATGTTTAATTATGAATGAAATGGTTAGTTTGTTAAAATAATGAAATAATTGTTTAGGAGGTTTTATGAAAATAAAGAGGTGAGTGATGTTATTTGGTGTTATGATTAGGGGAGTGGTGTTGGTGTTGGTGTAACACCCCCAAAAACGTGTCGCAGCGGAAATGTGTCCGGGGCCGTTACTTCATAATACACAGCGCTAGATACAAGAGAACGACCTATAAATGTGTCGTTTGAAAAGTAATCTCGTTGATTTCCTTAAAATTGATATAACATTTGTCCCATAATTGCATCACAATGAAAAGCTTAAAAGCGATGCAACGAGATTTGATCATTTGTATATAAATAGAAATCCATGAATGAAATCTTGTCATTTTAGACTCCAATGCACATCAGATAATCCAAGCATCTAATTCACCTGAGAAAAACATGCTTAAAACGGTCAACATAAAGTTGGTGAGTTCATAGGTTAGTTTAAGTATGAATGTAAATTCCAATGAATGTATTTGCCCACTGTGTCATCACAGTACCATGTAAAACATTTAGTGACTACTGTCTCCTAACAGTATCATAAAATGATTGTATGACCAACCCTTTTAATAGTCCTCAAAGTTGTATGCATAAGTGTTGAAATCAAAGTTTTGTAAAGTATGCCTGACTATTTCAATCCTTAAATAGTCACAAAATGTATAAATATATGTTCAAATCCAAGATTTGTAAAGTATGCATGACCATTGTATCCAATACAATAGTCAACATTTGTGATTATGATTACACACATAAGTTCATGAAACTGCGACGTAGACCTGTTTGTATGCCACTTTATTCAAGGCACAGTAAGAATGTACCCATCGTAGGTGTTCCCTCCAAGAACACCCGGGCAGTAATAAAAGAATATGTTCCCATCGTGGGTGTTCCCTCCAAGAACACCCGGGCATTAATGAAAATAATATGTACCCATCATAGGTGTCCCCTCCAAGGACACCCGGGCATTTCTGAAAATAATATGTGTATGTGATTGTTGGCCCCGCAGGCGCCAATCCAATCGTAATCCGACATGGTATAACGTTCGTTCCCAGTGATAGCTAGTCACCCGAACGGGGATTGTCAATCCCAAATAGATCTATCTTATAACATTCGCGCTTACCCTCCGAGTAATTAACAGTTCATGCAACTTAAGCTAATCCATAATCATAAAAGTATAGTATGTGTTTACGTTCAAAAATTAAACCAAGTATTGTATCTCCTCGCGAGATATATAAATGAGTATGTAAACCAAACAGGTAATCAACCATGTAAATGCATTTGTAAACAAGCATGTTCTCACCCCAAAAATATATGTAAAACCAGTAAAACATGGGGCTATAAACTCACATTGATGTTGTAGAACGATTTGCAGAACTGCACATATTAAGCACAGCACAAACGAAAACCGAAACGGCTCGACCAAGAAGTTGCGGTTTATCTTAACGGCTATATCCCCCTACTCTAGAATGATGCATTTGGGTTTCCCGATGAATGGTTACATCAACGCGACACGTTGATAAAGATTTAGATTTCCAAGTTGTATGAGTTTGGTGGTTGGTTAAATAAATAAATTGAAAGATAACGCAAAGTATGTAATATATTCTTTATATATTACATATGAAAAATAAACCCTTATATAACTCATACCGTGAATTATATAACAGGGACAAACAATCCAAAGAGTAATGTGAAGTATATAATACTTTACAGGTATTATATAAGGAACGTGAGAAAATAATTGAAACAAAATATTTCGACACCAATTTAATTAATAAAAAGTTCTTGCATAAAAGTAGACACACGTCTTAAAGTTATGAATTAAACAACCGATGTTTGTAAAGCTTTTTACAAAAGTTATGATTTTACCTTCTCGTCAGGAATTTATAAAATAATATTTTATAAATTAATCTTTCGTCATATTGACGGATCGCAAGCAAAATCGTTGTCTCATTTGTAAAAGTATAATTCTTATTCGTTGTCGAGTTATTGTACAGTTATAATTTAATATATCTTTAAAATATAACTTAGTCCCTTTTACCGGGTTTCTAGAATAATAGAGGTTTAGTAAAACATTACTAAATATAGAAATTTATATAAATTTCGCCATGACATTTCCGTTTATATATCGTTTCCCATGTTTATAGAATCTAATGTTCTTCCACTTAATAACAAAATCAATATTTCAAACATCCGCGTGTTTTAAATATATATATATATATATATATATAGAAAAAACTTAAAAAAAAAAACAAGTAATAAATGTTACATTTATTTAACCATTATAAACCACCAATATATCTGGTATTATATTTATAAATTTACGATATATTATATGTTGATTTATATAATCCAAACGCACCCTCGTTGTTTGGCTAAACTAAACGCGCCATTTGTGTCTCTCTCTAAAACCAAACACACCCTTATGGTGTTAAACCCGTATCCAAACGCACCCTTTGTGGTGTCTGTTAACCCAAACATCCCTTTATGGCTGTTAACCCAAACCAAACACCCCTTTTGGGTGATTCTGCCAAACCAAACACCCCTATTCGAGCTAAACCCCGATCCAAACACCCCCTGTCTATACCAAACGCACCCTAATATGTATTTCAGTCAACCAAACGTACCCTAATTTGTATTTCAGTCAACCAAACGTACCCTTTGTTGTCTTTTCTTAACCCAAGCGCACCCTTATTGGTTTTCCCTTAAACCAAACGCACCCTTGTGATTGTTAAAACAGCCAAACGCACCCGTTATTATAAAACTGCCCAACCAAACGCATCCAAAAGCTGTTAAACAGCCAACCAAACACACCTATGTGCGTTTCAGCTGACCCAAACGCACCTTTAAGTGGCTTTAACCAAACCAAACGCACCCTGCGTGGTTTTTACAACAACCAAACGCACCCTTGTGCGATTTTTAACCAAACCCAACGCACCCTTGTGCTGACCCGGGAACCAAACGCACCCTTGTCGGTGACGAAGCAAGACAACACGCACCCTTGGTGCTCCGGTCAAACCCAACGCACCCTAATCTGATAAACTCAAACCGAACCCACCCTAATTGTTGCAAACCAAAAGCACCCTGCTGTGGTGCTTTTACCCGGACCAAACGCACCCTCGTCGGGTGTTAACCACAAAACCAACACACCCTGTTGGCTGAGACCATAAACCCAACGCACCATTTGGTGTCTTTGAAACCAAACGCAGCCTAGATGGTGGCTGAGGAACAAAACCAACACACCCTTTGCATTTTAATATAAAAAGAAAAAAAAACAAAAACAAAAGCACCCCATGGTGGTGCGGCTGTGACGGGGTGGGGTTGAGGGTGACGTGATGATGATGATGATGATGACGGTGTTGTGGTGGCGGTGGTGCGTGACAGCGCGTGGTGGTGGGGATCGGGTAGATCGGGTGATGGGAAACCTTTTTGGACTCGGCCGGAAAACTCGCCGGAAAAGTTAATGCGACCAGTAACGTAAGCAAGTAAGAAAGTAGTGTGTATGCACTTTGAAAATGTTTGCTGTGATGCAATATTTGCGAAAACGGCTATAGTCTAGGGTAAAATATGCAACCTAGTTCTCTATAGCCAGTGCTCTGATACCAATCTGTAACACCCCCAAAAATATATGTCGCAGCGGAAATGTGTCCGGGGGCGTTACTTCATAATACACAGCGCTAGATACAAGAGAACAACCTCTAAATGTGTCGTTTGAAAAGTAATCTCGTTGATTTCCTTGAAATTGATATAATGTTTGTCCTATAATTGCATCACAATGAAAAGCTTGAAATTAACACAACGAGATTTTTTTTAATTTGGAAAGAAATTCCCTTGTATGTAAGTAAGAAATCCATGAATGGGGGGGGGGGGGGGGAAATCTTGTCAGTTTAGACTCCAATGCACATCAAATAATCCAAGCATCTAATTCACCTAAGAAAAACATGCTTAAAAGTGTCAACATAAATTTGGTGAGTTCGTAGGTTAGTTTAAGTATGAATGTAAATTCTAATGAATGTATTTGCCCACTGTGTCATCACAGTACCATGTAAAACATTTAGTGACTACTGTCTCCCTACAGTATCATAAAATGATTGTATGACCATTTCAACCCTTTTAATAGTCCTCAAAGTTGTATGCATAAGTGTTGACATCAAAGTTTTGTAAAGTATGCCTGACTATTTCAATCCTTAAATAGTCACAAAATGTATAAATATATGTTCAAATCCAAGATTTGTAAAGTATGCATGACCATTGTATCCAATACAATAGTCATCATTTGTGATTATGATTACACTTAGGGCTCCTAGTTCATGAAACTGTGGGACGTACGGACCTGCGGGGTTTTGTATGCACTTTATCAAGGACACAGTAAGAATGTACCCATCGTAGGTGTTCCCTCCAAGAACACCCGGGCAGTAATAAAAGAATATGTTCCCATCGTGGGTGTTCCCTCCAAGAACACCCAGCATTAATGAAAATAAATTTACCGCATCAAGTGTCCCCTCTAAAGGACACCCGGCATTTCTAAATAATATGGGAGTGATTTGTTGGCCCGCATGCGCCAATCCAATCGTAAATCCGACATGGTATAACGTTCGTTCCAGTGATAGCTAGTCACCCGAACGGGGATTGTCAATCCTAAATAGATCTATCTTATAACATTCGCGCTTACCCTCCAAGTAATTAACAGTTCATGCAACTTAAGCTAATCCATAATCATAAAAGTATAGTATGTGTTTACGTTCAAAAATTAAACCAAGTATTGTATCTCCTCGCGAGATATATAAATGAGTATGTAAACCAAACAGGTAATCAACCATGTAAATGCATTTGTAAACAAGCATGTTCTCACCCCAAAAATATATGTAAAAACTAGTAAAACATGGGGCTATGAACTCACCTCGATGATGAAGAACGTTCTGGTAGAAATGCACATATTAAGCACAACACAAACGGAAACCGAAACGGCTCGACCAAGAGTTGCGGTTTATCTTAACGGCTATATCCCCCTACTCTAGAATGATGCATTTGGGTTTCCCGATGAATGGTTACATCAACGCGACACCGTGAAAAGAATTTTAGATTTCCAGTTCTATGGAGTTTGGTGGTTGGTTAAATAAATAAATTGAAAGATAACGCAAAGTATGTAATATATTCTTTATATATTACATATGAAAAATAAACCCTTATATAACTCATACCGTGAATTATATAACAGGGACAAACAATCCAAAGAGTAAGTGAAGTATATAATACTTTACAGGTATTATATAAGAAACGTGAGAAAATAATTGAAACAAAATATTTCGACACCAATTTAATTAATAAAAAGTCCTTGCATAAAAGTAGACACACGTCTTAAAGTTATGAATTAAACAACCGATGTTTGTAAAGCTTTTACAAAAGTAATGATTTTACCTTCTCGTCAGGAATTTATAAAATAATATTTTAAAAATTAATCTTTCGTCATATTGACGGATCGTAGCTAAAATCGTTATCTCATTTGTAAAAGTATAATTCTTATTCGTTGTCGAGTTATTGTACAGTTATAATTTAATATAATTTAAAACATGGGAGAGAGACAGAGGCATGTGTGTGTTAAATTTTTGTATTAAATGAAAAAGATATAAAACTTTTATATATATATAAAAGTTTAAAATGAGAATAGAAAGTGATTAATAGTTTAGGGTTTATTTTGTAAGTTTTTAACATAATTTCGATAACTTTCGGTTCGGGGCTTGTTGAACTAGTTACCGGTCGATTCGAGTCCCGAAACTTACGCCATTGTTTTCCAAATCATTTTTCCAACGAAAATGAGTATTCACTCGACTAATTTTCATAAACGTTTTTTATCAATTTATTTAAAACGTTTATTATTTATTTGTATATTACTGATAAGCTTTGTCCGTAAAATCATCTTTTACTCGAATATTTGCGTCTTCAACAAACGTCACTGAATAAAATGATGACTAATTTATTAAATATTTTTATTTAATAAAAAGTGTTAATAAATATAATTTAATTATTTTCTTGTTTCTATAATCTTGCGAGGGCATTTCAGTCACTTTCTGACTGTTTTCGGGTCTCGGTCAAATCTAAAAAGTTGTCAGGAATATCGTTTTACATCAAATTGCTTTAGAGTCCGAATAATGAAAACGTGATTTAGTGGGTCGTTTTTGATAAATCAGCTTAGGAATAACATATATCTTTTTCGTTTTCAAGTCAAATAAGTTAAAAATAACTTGCACATGAGAGATGTAATAATAAATATGATTTATTATTTAAAATATGTTTCGAAAATTTCCGTATGTTACAAGAAACGTGTGATAAGTTGCAAGTGGTTATTCAAGGTTAAAGATGGTATACCCGGGGTTGAAAGCAAGCGGTACAAAGCTCGGTATGTAGTTCGTGGGTT
>BQNB010123868.1:0-20027 GCA_026074375.1 Tanacetum coccineum
TTACGTGGCAAAGCATTATAAATTACCATTTTAGCTTTATTATTTTTTGCAAGTTTCTTTTTAAGATCATCGTTTTGTTTATGAAAAGGTACAACTTGATCCTTTTTAGTTTCGGGATTATTTTGAATAGAGAAAAATCACCATCGGTAATAACATGCCAAAGATCTAGATCTTTTGACTTTACATAAGTTTCGAATATATTTTTCCAATAAATAAATCCATCATTTTCAAATAGTGGTGGTCTTCGCATAGATTGTCCTAAATATTTTTCTGATTCCATAGATCGATTCAAGATTTAAAATACAATTTATTTTAAAAATCTTTTTTGACGTAGCCCTGATACCAATTGTGGAAAACTAGAAGGGAGGGTTGAATAGTTTATCGCTTTTTAATTTAATGTTTATGTTTGTTAATAAAAACTTAGATTCGACTTCATGTGAATTCAACACTTGCACAATATAAACAATATACTTATTTAAACAATTAATAGGATAGTATGAGCAAATAAGGTAAGACAAGAGATAAGAGTAAGAACAATCAAACCACAACGCGAGGATTTATAGTGGTTCGATAATGAAACACTTCTTTACCCTACTCTACTCCTCTAGCACCAAACTTGTAACACCCCCAAAAATGTGTGTCGCAGCGGAAGTATGTCCGAGGGAGTTACTTTATAATACACAGCGCTAGATACAAGAGAACGACCTCTAAATGTGTCGTTTGAAAAATAATCTCGTTGATTTCCTTGAAATTAATATAACATTTGTCCCATAATTGCATCACCATGAAAAACTTGAATGTATAGACTCCAATGCACTTCAAGTAAGCCAAGTATTTATATCACCTGAGAAAAACATGCTTAAAACGGCCAACATAAAGTTGGTGAGTTCATAGGTTAGTTTAAATATGAATGTAAGTTTCAAATGAATGTATTTGTCCACTGTATCATCACAGTACCATGTAAAAATCCCAAAGATTTATAAAGAATGCACGACACATTTTATGTCACCAAAAGTACCAATCTTATCCCAAAGATTTATAAAGAATGCATGACCAATTTAATGTCACCAAAATGTTTCAAGTATGTATTGCCACTTTATTCAAGGCACAATAAATATCCGTGTGAGTATAAAACAATGATTACAATTACTCTAAGTTCATGAAACTGCGACGTAGACTTGTATGTATGCCACTTTATTCAAGGCACCGTAAGAATGTACCCATCGTAGGTGTTCCCTCCAAGAACACCCGGGCAGTAATAAAAATAATGTGTTCCCCTCATGGGTGTTCCCTCCAAGAACACCCGGGCAGTAATGATTGTTGGCCCCGCAGGCGCCAATCAAATCGTAATCCGACATGGTATAACGTTCGTTCCCAGTGATAGCTAGTCACCCGAACGGGGATTGTCAATCCCAAATAGATCTATCTTATAACATTCGCGCTTACCCTCCGAGTAATTAACAGTTCATGCAACTTAAGCTAATCCATAATCATTTCAAAAGTAAAGTATGCATTCGTGACCAAAAATGAAGTCAAGTAATGTATCCCATAGCGAGCTATGTAAATGAGTATGTAAACCAATTTGTAAACAATCCTGTAAATGCATTTGTAAACAAGCATGTTCTCACCCCAAAAATATATGTAAAACCAGTAAAACATGGGGCTATAAACTCACCTTGATCAAAGACCACGATCAAATAATCCAAATAAATCACAACCGAATCTGCAACGATCTCGGCCACGACCTATAATTATGTCGCTCTATTATAATACACGTATTAAATACGATCAACGATGCGTACATCGTAACGACGAAATCATACATATTTTAATATGTATACATACATATATACATGTGATGAGAAATCCACTTGCGCGTCTTTAAACCTTAACCCTTAGTATATTATATGAATATATACTATTTTCCGTCCAATCATAGCTTATGTCGAATATTTACCGAAAGTTACTATTTTTAGACTCTTCGTTTTTAGGACCGAACAATGTTCTTAAAATAATTAATTGAAATAATATATTAACCGACCTTTAGTTTTGACCCGCTATGTCTTAATTTTAAAACTGACAATCCTCGCGGCAAAGTAAAACGTCATTACGAACAACTTTCGTGTTTCGCCGGAAGGCTGAAACGGACTCGAAAGTGCTCAAATCGTTTAATTAATAGATCTGTCAGATTTAATATATTAAAAATAACTTATTTTCTATTAAAGTGTATATTCCGATTTCACTCCAGTTTCTTCGTTATTGGGAGTTAAAAGTCCCGTTTTATATCAAAACGTCCGTCAAAATATAATTTGTTATATTTTGTATAGTTATATTTTAGTATATTTTTAAAATATAATTTTGTCCTTTTATCGGTTTCTAAAGAAATAGCAGTTTTTGTGAATCATAAATATATAGAAAATTATATAAAAATTTCATCATGACTTTTCCCGTTTATATAATGTTTTCCATATTTATAAAATCCAATGTTTTTTCCACTTTTCAAACAAACCGTGTTGCAATATCCTCGTGCTTTAAATATATATATTTTTATATATATTTCTAAACTAAACAATATAATGATTATTACATTTATTCAACCATTTAACCACCTTTATATATATCCGGTTTTAATATTTTTAAAACCTTAAGTTATATTTATCCATCGTTTTATATGAACCAAACGCACCCTAAAGTTGTTTCTGCTCACCCAAACGCGTCCTTATGGTGAAACTGCTAACCCAAACGCACCCTATACGGTTTTCCTGCTAACCCAAACGCACCGGTTTGGAAAATCTGCCAAACCAAACAAACACCCCCTTATGTTGTTTTCTGCCCAACCAAATGCCCCTTGTGGGCATGGTTATAGCACAACCGAACGCACCCTTGCGCTGTGTTTTTAATACCAAAACACACCTATCCTGTTCTACAAAAACCAAACACAAAAAACACCCGTTTCTGAGTTAATACCATTAAACAAATACCCCTAATCTGCTGTTAATATACCAAACGCCCCTTTTCGGGGCTGTCACAGCCAAACGCACCCCTATGATAGTGAATCCAGAACCAAATGCGCCCTATGGCTGTTTTAACAGCCAAACGCACCCGGTGACGTTTTATTACCACCAAACGCACCCTCATGGCTGTTTACAGCCAACCTAACGCACCTTTGTGCGGAATGAATAAACCAAGCGTACTCTTTGCTGGTGAACAGTAACCCAGACGCAGCCTAGCTGCTGTCCCATCGAAACAAACACCCTTTTGTGGTGTTATAACAAATCTAATCGCACGCTTTTAGTGAGGACAAACCAAACGCAGCCTAGCTGCAGCCCCGGACCCAAACGCACCCTTTGTCGGTGCAAATCCACACCGAACGCACCCTCGCGGTGCCGTAAACAAACCGAACGCACCCTTGGTGCAATATACAAAACCAACCGCACCCTATTTTTGGTGCGTGGCTGCCAAACCACCGAAACAAACACCCCTCGTGGGTGGCTGACCAGGAACAAACACCCTTGCGGTGTATTAAATAAACCACCCGCACCCTTGTTGCCCGAGAACGAAACCAACGCACCCTATGGCTCGTGTCTTCGACCGAACGCACCCTTGGTGCTTAAAATAAACCAAACGGACCCGCTGTGGTGGGTGAAACATGACGAGGTTGTGAGTGGCAAGGTGGTAGCACGCGGCTGCCATGGGAGAAAAAAAAAAAAAAAAAAAAAAAAAAAAAAAAAAAAAAAAAAAAAAAAAAAAAAAAAAAAAAAAAAAGAGAAAAAAAAAAAAAAAGGAGGGGGAGATGGCGCGAGTGGGGAGAGTGATGGTGGGGATCGGGTTGATCCGGTGGTGGGGATCGGTTTTGTTATCGGCCGAAAAAGTCACCGGAAAACTTTTCCGGTGACCGGCGGCGGCGGCGGTAGGCCGACGGCCAGAGGTGGAGGAGAGAGTGAGATTTATATATGTGTGTTTATTTTGAGATAGAAATGAAATATTATAAAACTTTTTATATTTATATAAAAAGTTTTAAAATTTTTGATAAGTGTTTAATAGTTGGGGGGTAATATTTGAAATATTTCACAATATCTAGGGACCAAACGTGATTGTGAGAAACTTTTATAAAATTATTGGTTCGGGACTTCTTTTGAACTAGTTAACTATGATTCAAAGTCCGAAACTTGCGCCATTGTTTTCCAAATAATTTTTCTGATAAAAATGAGTATTTATTTGATAGTATTTCATAAATATTTATCCCTAACATATAAGATATTTCGTTATTTGATTTGGTGAACCGTTTCGTCTGTCCCGAAAGGTAAAATAGAAATAGAATTTTTAACGCCGTAAATTCGCGATTTTCAACAAACGCTTTAATAAAATGCTAAGTATTTATTAAATATCTTTATATAATAAAACGTGATATTTAAATATAATTATAATTATTTTTTTGGTGTTTCTAAAACTTTGCGAGGGGGCATCTTCATCACCTTCTGACTGTTTTCTTCGGTTCTCAGATCGAAACTAAAAAGTTGTCAGGAATGTCGTTTTACATCAAATTGCTTTAGAGTCCGAATAATGAAAACGTGTTTTAGCTGCTCGTTTTTGATAACTTAACCTAGGAATAACATATACCTCCTTTAAATATGTTCCGGAAATTTACCGTATACGGCGGTGATTCGCTTTATGTGAAAATAAAAAGCACCAAAAGTCAAAAAGCAAGTCAACTTGAAAAGTCAAAGTTTGAAAATCGTCATACAAAATTTTTTGAAAATTCTCGAATTTTACAGAGTACCTACCCCTAAAAGAAATCTGTCCCGAGATGAAATTTGTGTTATCCGATGTGTGACCAAGGAAGAACTTAAAGTTTAAATAGAACTCGTTCTATACAAGAGCGCTGATAAACTTTATTCAGAAAATTCGGTGTTTCCTACATTCTCAATCTACCAAAAAATTTTGGCTAGGTTTTGTCCAGGATATTTAATGCCATCAAAATGGGTATCTCAAATATATCATTACAGATCTTAAGACTGTGTTATAAAAACCGCGTAAATAGGGCAAGTCACATAAGTAAAAACCTCAAGAAGAATGAGTAGACCGCCGTGAGTATGTTTGTATAATGTTTTTTTTCTAAAGGTCCGAGGACGAGTCCTCAATTTCTACTATCTGTAAGGTTCGATGATTCACATCAACGTGGCTTATGGATGTAAGTACCCAACTTACTTGGCAGTACTAGGATGTATCGCGACCTAAGTCTTCCTACTAGTGGCCCCAAAATGATAGTTCCAACTTCTGTTTCTTCGTATAGGTGTTTATCTCATTTTAAAGGAGTTTGCATTAACCTAGTTGGATAAAGTTGTATCAGTCGGGACCGCTCCAGGACCCAACAGCAGCGACCATAAACTCAATACTATAATAAATTGGTGATGAATGGGCCGAGAATGAGGACATTTCGAGAAACAATATTCCCAGAATAAAGTTTAACAAATGGGAGGAGCTCGCGGAAGAGCTTATGCGATAGACGGCGGATTATGGTACTCAGTCGCTAGTTTAAGGACGAATCAACTCCATTAACTCAAGTGTGTAACAAGTCTGTTAGTTCCACGAACAGTTCGTGATCGCGAGGATTAGCAACGGCAAAAGTAATAACTTAAGAATGAGATAAGGTAGTTCCAAGCGAGGCCTTAAGATTCTGCTGAGTGGCAAGACACGATTGTGTCTCTAGACCCTTTTAACGGATTCTGGTGATTATCGAGTTCAGGTTCATACTCGTCTCATATCGGATACCATTAAGCCCACTCATTTATAATTCATTACTTACATAAAGGAGCGTCCTGATTTATGTAAGTAAGAAATGATAAACTTATGGTTCGGGGATTTACAATTTCTTTATTTAACTGAAGAGGCGTCCCAATCCTTTCAAATAAAGAGATTATAAATCATCCTACTTAATAATTCCCGATGCAATACGCGTACTCACATAACCTTCAAGGTGGTGGATGACATGACGATGCATGTGCTCTAATGAGTATGGGACAAGTGTTCCAAACTCGTCTTCGGAGACGGGGAGTAAAACTATTAGGGAAATCACATAGTGTTCAAAAATCGAGAACGATCGAACATAGCAATTACGTACAACCCTCCAAATACAAAGTCCCCGCCCATACAAGACTTGTAATACTTAGATTTACACATAAATCCATATAAATAGAAGTGTGACGGGTTTTGTTTATATAGCAATTATCATATCAATCCTCATATTACAAGTCTCGCCCATACAAGACTTGTAATACTTAGATTTATACATAATTCAATGTAAACAAAATTATGACGGTCTCCGTGTAATACAATATAGTATAAAGCTATGAAGAAAAATAATATCCTTATAGACCATTGTTTAACTCACAATGTCTGAGAACGAAGTGAGACCATTGCGCAACTCACAATGTCTAAGAAGCAAGATAAGACCATTGTATAACTCACAATGTCTGAGGTATAATTGAGACCATTGTGCAACTCACAATGTCTTAAGAAATGCTCTGGTATTTATATAAATAGCTCTTATATAAATAAACGTGCGATATAAGCAAAAGATGTAAGCATATATATTACATATATATATGTATGGCATGTAAGTACTTAATGCAGCACGTAATGTAAGCACATAAGCAAGTAGCGTGTATGCACTTTGAAAATGTTTGATGTGATGCAATGTTTGTGAAAACGGTTATAGTCTAGGGTAAAATATGCAACCTAGTTCTCTATAACCAGTGCTCTGATACCAATCTGTAACACCTCCAAAAATCACAACGCAGCGGAATACCACTTGGGGTGCTACTTCATAATACACAGCGCTAGATACAAGAGAACGACCTCTAAATGTGTCGTTTGAAAAATAATCTCGTTGATTTCCTTGAAATTGATATAACATTTGTCCCATAATTGCATCACCATGAAAAACTTGAATGTATAGACTCCAATGCACTTCAAGTAAGCCAAGTATCTATATCACCTGAGAAAAACATGCTTAAAACGGTCAACATAAAGTTGGTGAGTTCATAGGTTAGTTTAAATATGAATGTAAGTTTCAAATGAATGTATTTGTCCACTGTATCATCACAGTACCATGTAAAAATCCCAAAGATTTATAAAGAATGCACGACACATTTTATGTCACCAAAAGTACCAATCTTATCCCAAAGATTTATAAAGAATGCATGACTAATTTAATGTCACCAAAAGTACCAATCTTATCCCAAAGATTTATAAATAATGCATGACTAATTTAATGTCACCAAAATGTATCCCTGGCACTTCGTGCCTATTGATTTCCTGAAAATAATATGCATAAGGTATGACCGCAAGAATTTTCCCGTGATAATGCAACAAATGCAGACATCACAAAACCAGATTACTGTTACACTAAGCTCATGACACTGAAGCTCGACGTATATTAGCTATTTTAGCCATTATGCCCATACAGATGTTGTAACCCGCAACATCCAAAACCGACCTGTTATAATATTCGTTCCCGGTGATAGCTAGTCACCGGAACGAGGGTTGTCAAACCCGATAGATCTACCTTATAACACTCGCGCTTCCAAACCAGGAATTAACAGTTCACAATAAGTGGGCTTAAAAGGGGGTTATTATTTATACTTAGGTACACACGTAATCAACACTTGCGTCCAATTTGTAAAACAAAATATGTAAATGAGTTTGTAACAAATCATGTAAATATGAGTTTGTAAATATTCATGTAAATATGAGCTTGTAAATATTCATGTAAACAGTAAAAAAAATAAGTACTCCCGTTACCGGCGCCCCGTCAGAACACTCGGGTTAGTACTTTTCTGTCATCAGTTTCAATCCGCTTAAGCTAATCCGTATCCTTGTTTCAAAAGTAAAATATGCATCCGGACAAAAATGAAGTCAAGTAATGTATCCCCTTAGCGAGCTATGTAAATGAGTAGTAAACCATATTGTAATCAACCATGTAAAAGCATTTGTAACAGCATGTTTCTCACCCAAAAATATATGAAAACAAGTAAAAAGTGGCTGAGTAAACTCACATATCCTTTGAAAACAAACAAGTTGTTTATAAAAAACCGAGTAGTGTAAGAGATTGTAGACAGCATGTATGCCCCCGTCGCGGGTTATAACCAATCAAAAGATTGAAAAGCGTGGTTTATGAACTCACCTCGATGATGGTAGAACGATTGACAGATAGACATCTAATAGTGCACAACACAACTGGAAGACGAAGCGGCTCGATCAGAAGTTGCCCATTAATCTTAACTGCTAAGTCCCACTAGCCTAGGATAATGAATTTGGATTTCCCAATGAATGGTTACGTCAACGCGACATGTTGATAAAGATTTAGATTTAAAATTGTAATAGTTTGATGGTTTGTTAAATAAATAGAATGAAAAGTAGACGCAACGTATGTAATATATTCTGTATATATTAAACATATGAATAATAAACCTTATATAACTCATACGTGAGTTTATATATCAAATACAAACAATCAGAGATTAATTGTGGAACTTATAATGTTTGCGAAGTATTATAAAATACGTGTGGAGTAAAATAATTAAACCAATTAGTTTGACGTCGTTTCTGAAATCACCACTTAACTAAATAAAAAGTTCTTGTATAAACGTAATCGTACGTTTTAAGAT
The DNA here is from genome assembly GCA_026074375.1 of Tanacetum coccineum. NCBI lineage: Eukaryota > Viridiplantae > Streptophyta > Magnoliopsida > Asterales > Asteraceae > Tanacetum > Tanacetum coccineum. The sequence goes on from BQNB010123868.1 coordinate 8,670, forward strand.
TACCAATTAAGTTAACCGATGTTTATAAAGCTTTTACAACAATTATTATGTTATCTTCTAGCTGACAATTATAAAACATAAAATAATATCTTATAAGTTTATATTATTTGTTTCCTCGACGAGTTGTGTCTAAAACAGTTGTCTAATTGTAAACGTATAATTTTTCGTTCGTTGTCAAGTTATTGTATAGTTATATTTTAATATATCTTTAAAATATAACTTAGTCCCTTTTTCCGAGTTTCCCAAAATAATAGAGGTTTTGGTGAATCATTAATAAATGTAGAAAATTATATATATATTTCGTCATGATTTTTCCGTTTATAATACGATCCCCATATTCGCAAAACTCAACGTTTTCCAATTTAATTTAACATAATACATTCTAACAATTCAAGTGTGTTTAATAAACATTATTTCCATATTGTAATTTCGTTACGAATCATAGTATTTTAAACTCGTCAGTGTATCCGAAAAATAATAATTAGTCATATTTATTTAACCAATTAGCCACCGGTCTGATTTTAATATTTATATCAAATCTTGGTATATTTTTATTAGTTAAGGTTATATATACCAAGCGAACCCTCGTTGTTTCGCTAAACCAAACGCTCCCTATGCCGAATTTGCCCAACCAAACACCCCTAATTCCAATTCTGTTAATCCAAACACCACCCTTACGGTTTCCTGCTATAAACCAAACACATCCTTTGGCTGTCCAACAGCCAAACGCACCCTTACGTTTTCTGTATCAGCCAAACGCACCCTTGTTGGCAATTCTGACAACCCAACGCACCATGGCTGTTATAACCTAAACCAAACACGCCCTTGTCGTGTTTATATCAAAACAAACGCACCCTTTTGGTATTACAACGAAAACCAAACGCACCCCTTTGGTGTGAACATGAAAACCAACGCACCTTTTGTTGGTGGTGACTGCCAAATGCACCATTGTGGTGGTGGCAGCCAACCAACCCGCACCCTCCTCGGTGTCGTGTACCCACAACCAAACCGCACCCTTCTGGGTGGCCAAACTCGAAAACAACCACCCCTTGTTGGTGGTTAACAAAACCATACGCACCCTAATTGTGCTTAAACAAACCCAACGCAGCCTTTTTGTGGTGCAAAACCCAAACAAAACGCACCCTGGTGGTGACTCAGAAAACCAAACGAACACCCCTGGCTGATAACCACAACAAAACGCATCCTTTGTGGTGTTTCAAGATAAGCCAAATGCACCCTCGCTGTTTGCATAGTGGTGGTGGCGTGGAGTTGGTGTCGAGGTGGTGGTGACAGCGGAGGGGGTGGTGGCGTCGTGGAGATAACGACGGCGGTGGGTGGATGGTTGTGGTGGCACGGCTGAGGCAGCCGGAAAGGGGGAGGGGGGGAAACGGCGCGTGGAGGCGAGTGACTATGGGGATCGGATAGATCGGGCGATAAGAACCATTTTTGGTTTCGGCCGGAACGCTCGCCGGAAAAGTTTTCCGGCGGCGGCATGATGGCCGGCGGCGGCGGCGGCTGACCGGAGGGGAGGGGCGGTGGCCGGAATTGAGGGAGAGAGAAGAGAGTGATGTATTTGTGTGTGTGTATTGTTTGAGATGGAAATGAAAATGTATATAAAATTTGTATATATATAATAAATTTTTTTATTATGAAATGATAAATACCCAATAGTCTAGGGTTTATTTTGTAACTTTTTAATATAGTTTTTGATAACTATCGGTTCGGGACTCGTTTGAGCGACTTAACGGATGATTCAAAATACGAAACTTGCGCCATTTCGTTCGGTATAATTTTTCCAATGAAAATGAGTATTTACTTGATAATATTTCATAAATACATCGTAGCATTTATATAAATATTTGTTATTTACTTGGTGACTCGGTTATGTCTCGTCCGAAAGTAAAAATAAAAACAAATTTCTAACCTAAATATTTGCGTTATCAACCAACGTTTTCGAATAAAATGATGACTAATTTATTAAATATTTTTATTTAATAAAAAGTGTTAATTAAATATAATTTAATTATTTTCTTGTTTCTAAATCTTGCGAGGGCATTTCAGTCACTTTTCTGACATGTTTCGGGTCTCGGGCAAAACTGAAAAGTTGTTAGGAATGTCGTTTTTACATCAATTGCTTTAGAGTCCGGAATAATGAAAACGTGATTAAGCTGGCTCGTTTTTGAATAAATCAACTTAGGAATAACCATATTCTCCTTTTAAATAAGTTCCAAAATAATTACAGTTACGCGGTAATTCGCTTTATGTGAAAATAAAAGACCAAAAGTCAAAAAGTCATGTCAGACTCGAAATGTCAAAGATTAAAATAGTCCTTTAAAATTTCGAAAATTCTCGGATGTTACAGTACCTACCCCTTAAAGAAATCCGTCCTGAGATTAAATTTTGTGTTATCCGATTTGTGTGACCAAGGAAAGACTTAATGTTTAAGTAAACTCGTTCTATACAACAAGACCTGATAACTTATTCATGCAAAATTCGGTGTTTCTACACCTTCTCATCTACAAATAGTTTGGCTATTGTTTGTCCAGGATATTTAATCCATCAAAATGGGTATCTCAAAACATATCATTACAGATCTTATGACTGGTATAACCGCGTTATAGGGAAAGTCTCATTATAGTGAAAACCTCAAGTAGAAGGTGTAGTCGCGTGAGTATGTTTGTATTAGTTTCTAAATGTCCGAGGACGGAGTCTCGTTTCTACTATCTGTAAGGTTCGATGATTCACATCAACGTGGCTTATGGATGTAAGTACCCAACTTACTTGGCAGTACTAGGATGTATCGCGACCTAAGTCTTCCTACTAGTGGCCCGAAATGAATAGTCCAACTATCCTGTTTCGTCGATAGGTGTTTATCTCGTTTAAGGTAGTTGCATAACCTATTGGATAAAGTTGTATCAGTCGGGACCGCTCCAGGACCCAACAGCAGCGACCATAACGTCAATACTATAACAAATGGTGATGTGATGCCGAGAATGAGGACATTTCGAGAAACAATATTCCCAGAATAAAGTTTAACAAATGGAAGGAGCTCGCGGAAGAGCTTATGCGATAGACGGCGGATTATGGTACGCATTCGCCTAGTTTCAGGACAAACAACTCCATTGGATTCAAGTTTTGTAACAGAGTCTGTTAGATCCACAAACAGTTCGTGATCGCAAGGATTCGTAATGGCAAAAGTAAAAACTTAAGAATGAGATAAGGTAGTTCCAAGTGAGGCCTTAAGATTTCTGCGAAGTGGCAAGACACTATTGTGCTTCTAAACCTTTTTAACGGATTCCGGTGATTATCGAGTTCGAGTTCATACTCGTGTCATATTGGATACCATTAAGCCCACTCATTTATAATTTATTATTTGCATAAAGAAGCGTCCCAATTTATGTAAATAATGAATTGATAAACTTATGGTTCGGGGATTTACAATTTCTTTATTTAACTGAAGAGGCGTCCCAATCATTTCAAATAAAGAGATTATAAATCATCCTACTTAATAATTCCCAAAGCAATACGCGTACTCACATAACCTTCAAGGTGGTGGATAACATGACGATGCATGTGCTTCTAATGAGTATGGGGCGAGTGTTCCAAACTCGTCTTCGGAGACGAGGAGTAAAACTATTAGGGAAATCACATAGTGTTCAAAATTGTGAATGAGTCGACATAGCAATTATCGTATCAATCCTCCTATTACAAGTCCCGCCCATACAAGACTTGTAATACTTGAATCTACACATAATTCCATGTAAACAGAACTGTGACGGGCTTTGTTAACATAGCAATTATCATATCAATCCTCGTATTATAAGTCCTGCCCATACAAGACTTGTAATCCTTAAATTGATACATAATTCCATGTAAACAAAAATTATGACAGTCTCTGTGTAATACAATATAGTATAAAGCTATGAAGAAAAATAATATCCTTAGAAGACCATTGTTTTAACTTACAATGTCTGAGACGAAATGAGACCATGTGCAACTCACAATGTCTAAGAAGTAAGATGAGACCATTGTATAACTCACAATGTCTGAGGTATAATTGAGATCATTGTGCAACTCACAATGTCTTAAGAAATGCTCTGGTATTTATATAAATAGCTCTTATATAAATAAGCGTACGATATACGCGAAAGGAATGCAAGCATATATATATATAATATACGTATGTCACACGTAAGCACTTAATGCAGCCGCGTAATGCAAGCACATAAGCAAGTAGTCGTGTATGCACTTTGAAAATATTTTGATAGTGATGCAATGTCAGTGAAAACGGTTAATTAGTCCCTAGGGTAAAATATGCGACCTAGTTTCAAAACCAGTGCTATGATACAAATCTGTAACACCCCTAAAAAAATGTGTGTCGCAACGGAAGTATGTCCGGGGGATTACTTCATAATCATCAGCCTAGATACAAGAGACGACTTCTAATGTGTCCGTTGAAAAATAAATCTCTCGATGATTCCTTGAAATTAATATAACATTTGTCCCATAAATTGTCAATCCAACCAGAAAAACTTGAATGTATAGAACTCCAATGCAACTCAAGTAAGCCAAGTATTTATATCACTGAGAAAACATGCTTAAAATGGGTCAACATAAAGTATGGATTAGTTCATAGGTAGTATAAAATATGAATGTAAAAGTTTCAAATGAAATTATTTTTCACTGTATCTCCATAGTACCATGTAAAAATCTCAAGATTTATAAAGATGTCAGTGATCAATTTAATGTCACCAAAAGTACCAATCTTTTCCCAAAGATTTATAAATAATGCATGACTAATTTAATGTCACCAAAATGTTTCAAGTATGTATTGCCACTTTATTAAAGGCACAGTAAATATCCATGTGAGTATAAAACAATGTTTACGATTACTCTAAGCTCATGAAACCGATGCCCCTAATATAACAATAAAAATTCATGTGTGTATTTGTCGGGGGGCCCTATAGTCCCAACGTTATAATCCGACATGTTATAACATTCGTTTGCCCAGTGATAGCTAATCACCCGAACGGGGGTTGTCAATCCCGAATAGATCTATTTTATAACATTCACGTAGACAACATGCTATAACGTTTGTTTGCCTAGTGATAGCTAATCACCCGAACGGGGATTCACCCGAATAGATCTATTTCAAAACATTCGCGCTCACCCTCTAAGTGATTTACATTTCATGAAGCTGTGACGTAGACTTATATATATACCCATCACAGGTGTCCCCTCCAAGAACACCCGGGCAGTGATTTAAAGAATATATACTCCCGTTACCGGTGTCCCCTCCAAGAACACCTGGACAGTAAAGTAAAAATATGTACTCCCGTTACCGGTGTCCCCTCCAAGAACACTCGGGCAGTAAAATAAAAATATGTACTCCCAAGAACACCCGGGCAGTACCGTTTTTGTCATCAGTTCAATCCGCTTAAGCTAATCCGTAATTGCGAGATATGTAAATGAGTTTGTAACAAATCATGTAAATATGAGTTTGTAAACATTCATGTAAACACGTATGTAATCGACCATGTAATTGAGTTTGCAAATAATTTTGCCAAAAGCATGTTCTCACCCCAAAAGTTATAAAGTATATGAAAACAAGTAAAACGTGGGGGCAATAAACTCACATTGACGTTGCAGAACGATTGACAGATAGACATCTACCATGCACAACACAAACGGAAGACGAAGCGGCTCGATCAAGAAGATGCAGCTTAACTTAACGGCTAAGTCCCACTAGCCTAGGATAATCTATTTGGGTTTCCCGATAAATGGTTACGTCAACGCGACGCATTGATAACGGATTCAGACCTCAAGTTGTAATAGTTTGGTGGTTGGTTAAATAAATAGATTGAAAAGTAAACGCAAAGTATGTAATATATTCGGTATGTATTACATATGAAAAATCTGTCAAGTGTATAATTCATACTGTGAATTATATAATAATAAACCCAATCAAATAAATAATCGAGGTATATAATACTTTGTAAGTATCAAATAAGAAACGTGAGAAAAAGATTTGAATAGAACATTTCGACACGTGTTCGTAAATCACCAATTTAACCAATAGAAAGTTCTTGTATAAAAGTAAACTCACGTCTTAAAGTTATGAATTAAACAAACGATGTTTGGAAAGCTTTTACAAAAGTTATGATTTCACCTTCTAGTCTGGAATTTATAAAATAATATTTTATAAATTATTATTTTGTTTCGACTTTTAACTAAACTATTTGCCTTGTTGTAAAAGTATAGTTTTTATTTGTTTATCTGGTTATTGTATAATTATAATTTGAACTATCTTAAAACGATATAACTTAATCCTTTTTTCAATCAATTCGTGTTGCCATTACTCGCGCGTTTTAAATATACATATATATATGTTTTTATATATATTTCTAAACTAAACAATATAATGATTATTACGTTTATTTAACCAATTAGCCACCATTATATATATCCGGTTTTAATATTTTTAAAACCTTACGTTATATTTATTCACCGTTTTATATGAACCAAACGCATCCTTTTTGTTGTCGGTTAAGCCAAACGCTCCCTATGCTGAAACTGTTAACCCAAACGCACCCCTTGGTGCAATCTGTAAAACCAAACACCCCTTTTCGTGCCTGCTGTCCCAAACACACCTTACGGTGTTCCTGCTAAACCAAACATGCCCTTATTGCAATTCTGTCTAACCAAACGCACCCTTGCGCGGCTACTGTCCAACCAAACACACCCTTTTTCTGTTTATTACAACCAAACGCACCCTTAAGCGGCTGTTTACCAAACCAAACGCCCCGTGGGCTGGTAAACACATAACCAAACGCACCCCTAGGGTGCAGCGAACAACCAAACGCACCCTTTGGTGCTAGGGCAGAACCAAACGCAGCCCTTTTGGTGGTTTAACCACCAAACCAAACACCCTTGGCTGTTTGTTATAAAACCCAACGCACCCTTTTCTGACTCGGGAACCAAACGCACTCTATATGTGATATAACAACCCAAACGCACTCTTGGTGCGAGTATGAAAACCAACCGCACCCTCTTGGTGCTTTGCTTAAACCGAGCGCACCCTATTTGTTGTGGTGGTTTTTCCACCGAAACCAACACCCTCACATGGTGTTAACATATAAACCAACCGCACCCTCGGCTGAGTTTGACCCGCAACCCAACGCACCCTTAGCTATTAAACTTAAACCGAACCCACCCCTTTTGCTTAACCCAACACGGACGCACCCTTGTGGTGGTTGTTTATGAAACCACACGCACCCTGGTGGTGTATTAATACAATAAACAAACGCACCCCTGTTGGTGGTTATTAAAACCACACGCACCCTAATCGCGGTGTAAACCAAAACGCACCCTACGTGTTGATTTCAGCAAACCAAACACACCCTCGTGGTGTTACATATAAACCACACACCCTTAGCTGTCGAGCAACACTAAAAACAAACGCACCCTTTTTGGTGCCGAGATAACACCACACGCACCCTTGTTGCTTAATAAAATAAGCAACCGCACCCTTGGGTCGGGGCTGTTAAAACAAACGAAAACAAACACCCTTTTTGGGTTGTTTAACAAACCCAGCCGCACCCTTGGTAATGGGGTGGGTGGTGTGTGGCTGAGGTGGTGGTGACGAACATGGTGGTGTTATGATGATGATGATGGCGTCGGTGTGGTGGTGGCAGCGCGTGGGTGAGGGGATCAGATAGATCGGTTGATGGGGAACACTTTTGGACTCGCCGGAAAACTTTTTCGGCGACGGCCGACGGTGGCCGGAGGTGGGGCGGCGGTGGCTGCCGGATTTGTGTTGTGCGATAGGAGTTGAGGGCATAGGAGAGAGGGTTTTGCTAGGGTGGTTTGTGGTCATCAAGTTTTCTGAAGCAAGCAATAAGGCATGAGAGTGTGTGTGTTTTATAAGTTTTAAATGGAAAAGTTTATACCAATAAATTTTCTTATCTTATAATACAAAAACTTTTTAAAAAAAAATGCAGTGTTAATTACTGAGGACTAAAAGGTAACTTTCGTTAATTATCGGTTTTTGGGAACTCGTATTGAGCGACTTAAGGATGTTTCAAATTACGAAACTTGTGCCAATGGTTTTAACTCATTTTTTCTGATAAAACATGAGTATATTACGCTTGATAAAATTTCATAAATATTTTTAACATTTAAAAGTAAAGATATTGTTATTAATTTTGTGACTCTGCGTTAAATATAGATGAGTTTAACTCGCGGATATTCGCGTTTATCACCAACGCTTAAAATGAATTAAAATATTAAATGATTTTATTTATTATTTTTATTAAATAAATAGTGATTATAATTTAAAATAATTTAATTTATTTTTGGGTCTTTGGTGTGTGTACCGGTAGCGTTTGTGAGTGTTTTTAAAAATCTTCTGCGAGGCTGTTTTAGCCGCCTTTGCTTGTGTTCAAGTCTCGTGTAAAAATTAAGATTCAAGTCTCGGGTAAAACTAAAAAGTTGTCTGAAATATCGTTTTACATCAAATTGCTTCAGGGTCCGAATAGTGAAAATATGATTTAGCTGCTCGTTTTTGATAAATCAACCTAGGAATAACATATATCTCCTTTAAATATGTTCCGAAAAATTACCGGTTAGGCGGTATTCGCTTTTATGTGAAAATAAAAGACCAAAAGTGAAAAAAGTCACGTCAGACTCGAAAAGGCAAAGATTAAAATAGTCCTTTAAAATTCCGAAAATTGTCGGATGTTACAAAACTCGAGAGTTTTCTTCACTATGTCAACAAACTCCCTTATGGCGGAGAAAACCATATACAACTTTTGCTTATATCAATTTCCGACACTAAGTTAGATGTCTAGTTCTAATCTTATCTAGAACCAATCTATCACGACTTCACAACTTCTTCACTACTTTCACGACTTCGCAACACAACTTCACAACTACATAACTTCTTCACACCTTAGTTTTCTTCACACCACTACTTCACTACTTCACTTCTACTTTCACACCTAACTATCACAACTTGGATGAATCACTAGTTTACAAGATTTACAAATGATTTACAAGTTATGATATGGATGCAACAAGATTGCAATACACACTTGAGGTGTAATACTTCTTCACTTGATGATGGAAGTATTCTTCTCTTGCACTTGAGAAATTGAGCTTGTGTCACTTGGAAACAAAGCTTTATGATTAGATGATCAAATGATTTTAATGAGATGTGTGAGATATTTTAGATCAGTCAGAATGAGTGCAAAATGTGAGAAAATAGTGGGGAAAAGTCTAATATTTATAGGACAAACTAGAGGAGCGTCAGTCTATGGGTGGTCCCCTTAAATAGGTGGGCGATCCTCTTAAAATTAAGGGGGCCACCCTTGTATTTAAGGGGGCCGCCTTAGACTGGGCGCTCCTCATTTTGTCCTTTTGTGTAGGGAGATTTTTCTGGAACTTTCTAGCCGTTTTAGGTCCCGAAATTTGAATTTCTAAATGTTTGTTTTGAATAAAACATTTCTTTTAATTGTAAAAAATGTTTTGTAATGTTTATAAAAATGTTTACAACATTTTATAAAAGTGTAAGGTTGAATAAAAAAATTCTTTGATCATAAAATGCATTAAGCATTTATTTATTCATATCTTGAAGTGATATAATTTTCGAAATGAAAATTTACTACTAATTACTTGTTTACGTTTAATTTTACATTGAACGTTTTTATATTTTGTGATTATCAAAACGTAAAGATGTGAAAAATATTAATAATGTTTTTAGGCATTATTTCTATCAACAGATAAAATCATGTTGTTTAAAAGTCAATGATCTCAAGTTGATGAGTTTCATTCGATTCGAATTTTAAAATGTGGTACTTTCAAGATAAAATTAAGTTTAAAAGGTCTTCAAATCGATGTACTATTTGTGAAAAGTGTCTAAAGAAATAAAAGACTCGGAAGTGCAAAGAGGAACTCCCTCATAAAGGTTTTAACGAAGATATGATATTTTTCAAGGGGGAGTGTTCGTATGTTTTGTTGTAAAAGTTTTCAGAAAGTTAAGGAAATGGTAAATTGTTTACATTTCATCTTAACATATCCGTATTTTTACGTTTTTAGCTTTATGTTAAAAATGTTTCTCGGCATATGTTAAGGGGGAGTGTCTTTACAATGATTGAAAACTTTCAAAGATCAAAAATTTCTTTTTCATATGATGTTAGTGAGAATGATGAAAAATAGAAAGAGAGATTTGTGAGAGAAAAATAAAAAGAGAGAAATGAGAAATAGTATACTTGAAAAAATGAAAGTATATGTCATGTGTTTCAAAAGCAATAACAACACATGAAAAGAAAAAGAGAAAAGTATGCAAGAAAAGAAATGCTACTGCATACGAAAACAACAAAGTGCTTGTTCTAAATTCTCTTGATCTTATTGAAATCTCATGATGTGTTTTCAGATTTTCATCATGGTTATCACGAAACATTCTTTCTAAAGGAATAATCTCGGCGTATGTTGATTGAGTTGCACGGTGTGATTTAGTTACTCACAAAATACTCCTATGATCTTCTAGAACCGGAATTGATCTACCCCGAAGTCTTCCTTCCAATTTAGGAAAGTTAGGTCTAGGTGATGGAGTTTGAGGTGTAAATCAACATGTTTCGAATGCCAAAAGGACTTAAGTGATAAAGCTTTGAATGAAAAAGAATGAACGAAAATGATAAAGTTGTCAAAAGTGACAAGAATATGATGAAGAAGAATCAAATGATAAGCAAAATGAAAAGGTTGGAGTTGAAAAGTGAGAGGCTTATAAAAAAAAGATGAAGGGTGTTTCTCCTACACTAGGATAGAAACCGGGTCAACTCATATGCTATCGGATTTCATTCGTTGATTTCTGGTATTGAAGTAGACATCATGGACCCAGTGATGCAAATGCACAACCCCTCCTAGCCACTCAAGTACTTCTCAAAAAGTACTTGTTTCATTCTCACGAAGATTTACCGCATAATCTTTTGACTTCTCATTCCGAGAATGTTGGTATTGAATAAAGGACATTCTGCTCCAGTCCTTACTTACTAAAAGTGCACAAGAGTCTAGAGCCAAATTTATATTCAATGAAATATCTTTAGGACACAAAAGTGCGTTTGTATTAAACATCAATGATACAAAAGATACAATGATATATGTCTTTGTGACATTGCATGTCTATGTGACATTGACGAAACATTCTGGAGTGATACTATAAATAGTATTCACAATGATCAAATAAAAATCCTACCAGTGCTAACATCATGTCAACGCTAAACGTATGTCACTATTTGAAAATGATTGTTTAATGATTCAAATACGTGTTAACTAGCAATCTATGTGATCTAGTGGTTATGT